>JAPDSC010155530.1:219537-231074 GCA_026290005.1 Latrodectus geometricus
TAAATATTTCTTTATTTAACACACACAAATGATATTCTTATTATAAAATTAATAAGGATATCATTTGTGTGTGTGTTTTTTTTCATTACTTTTAAAAATAATTTGTTTATTTCCAAAATTATATGATACTTAAATAAATTTGTGTGTTAACATATTTTAATATTTTCATTATTATAATATTTAATTATTTTTCATATTCAGGAGTTTAAACTAAGAAAGAGGGTCTACACAAATTAATAAGTATTTACAATTCAAATTTATATGAATCATTTTGAATAAAATTTTAAGTGATTTTCTTTTAGAGACAGTTACATAAAATGTGTAAAGAAACACATAATGTCTAAACTATAAGGCCAACAAAATAAATGTAATTAGCAATACTTTTGAAATTGCTACCAAACAAACAAATAAATCAGCCATTTCAAATGTATGTTCAATGAGAATCTAATTATATTTAAGTTAAAATAATGAAATAAATTTTACTTTGAAGCTATCATAAAATGTATAAATTTATGGAAAATAAAAGAGGCATACATTATATTTTAGATTAATGGAACAATGCAGAGAAAAATATTAGAGCCATATCTGAAGAATTTTACAGTCAGTAAGAAAAAATATACAAAGAAATAATCTCAAAGACTAAAAAGTTTAAGAATCATTTTTATCGTCAACATTGCGAATTGCTTGGAAATAAAAGAAATGAATTTGTCATGATCTCATCAAGTCTTGATATTGATCCTCTGGAGATTTGATTTGTCAATATTGGGTTCTTGTAGGAAATGTTTCAATGTTTACACTGCAAGGATAACTGTTTCAGTGATGGCAGATCTTAGACGTTTATGCTATACAAAAAATATGTTGTCTCTCAAAGCATACAACTCTTCTACTTATATAGATATATACTAATGATTACTTTGCATGAAATTTTGAAATACAATATTATTTATTGGAATGCACACTTTAAAAAAATGGTTACTTATGTAAAATAAAATTTATGATATACTTTACTAGAAAATTAAATTTTAGGAAATATGAACTTAATAGAGAACTAATTATTTAATTAAAAATATTAAAAATTATAAAAAGTAAACTAAATTATATAATAGTTTGGAACTCATGACATATTTAACATAGTTAATGTAGTAATAAAATAATCTATCTAATAAATTGATACACACAAAATTATAAGAGAAAGAGAATAAATATTATAAGGTAAATATTTAAAATAATCAAAAAATAATGGCTGATTATTAAGTAATTGATCTTATTTAAGTTATCCATATATTTTAAATTTAATAGGGAGACATTTTACTCATTAATGTAAGTTCATAATAACAATAAGTCATAGAATTTCAAGGATATGATTTTATAAACATTGCTATAGGTTTGAAAAACTTTAACCCTTCTGAATGTGTGAAATTATTGTATCAAAAATAAGATGTCATGTCTTTTCATTTCTGTGTGTGAATAATCATAATGGTGAGAATCGAACTAATTAGATACTCCAGTAGTCTTTCGAGTAAATCCTTAAGCCCCAAAAAAATTTTTCACTTTTAGGCAGTAAAAAAAGATTGGTTTCTACAAATTGGTGCAAAAAATTTCTGTTTCGTTTTAGGTTTATTCTTAAAAATTTTCAAAATCTAAACTTTATAAGTAACCTCATATTGGTATAATAATTCCAATTTAATTAAATTATTTCATTTAAATTGACATGTTTGTTGACATGTAACATGACAATCATTTAAACATGACAATCACCAAACAGTCAATGTTTTGTGACTTAAGCTTACAATATTTAATGCTTCTGTATATTAGAAAAAATAGCACTCATAAATTTGATGGATTTCTTTCGTTCCGTTGTTTTATTTGAAAAATAAGTTTTAAATATGATTTTTTATGTTTTATTATTAATTGCGTATATTTATTTACAATTGATACCATTTTAAAGTAAATTACTAAAAACATAATAATTAGAATTTAAATATTAAACATATATAATAATATCGTGAATATAATAAGTATAATAAGTAAAAAAGAATAATTGCTAACAATTAAATAAATAGTTTTGAAAATCAGTCATTATTTTTAGTTTTTAGAAGTAGCAATTAATTTATTACAAGGAGCTAATTTTTACAATAATTCTATACTTTTTACTTACGCATTATTTTAACGAGAACAATTAATCCCTGTGTTCAATTTTCCGTAAAACAAGCTTTCAACACTTTTATTTTTAGATTTCATTGATAGAAATTTTTCTCAAAGGTTTGAGGTCACGCCGCAACTGAGCACGCCACTTGACTGGTTCGATAAAATCATTCTATAAAGAAATCGGTTTCCATCCCACAAGAGATGGGCGTGTTTGCTTATTTTTGCTTCAAGACTTTCTTTTCCCCAAAACAAACCCAAGATCCTATCACTTTTTTTGTCTCCCGCAAAAAAAAGAACTTAGCTTTATCCTGGTGATTCAACACTTGTTTGTCAGAAGTGTGGAACTACTTGATTTTTGTTCAGAAGGAAATCAATGCAGAGTTTTTCTTCCTTTATGCTTCTTCTAAACTTTATTTTTATTATAAGAATATTCAATTTTTTTTCATATTGCATTACATAAAGCTCGTAAAAAATGTTCATGTACTTAATTGGAAAGATGATTTATCGTATCATCACATTTTATGCAGGATTAAATAAAGGAATGTGTTTTATCATTAGTTTTTAATTTGTACTTTATTGGGTGATTAAAAGGTGACTTTATTAGGTTCTTCAGAAATATCTATTTCGTAAAGCATCTTTACAGTGTTAATATGATATGAAATTTTGCACAGAAAAGTGTTCTTTTTTTTACTTAATATCTTTAAATAATAAAATAGGAGAAAATATTTTTTAAATAAAATTTTAATGAATAATATTTTATGAATAATATTTTTGCATTTGGAAAAAAGTTTTTTTGTAAATTTTATTCCAATAAATCCTAGAGGCTTACAGAATATAAATTTACATTTTGTATCCCAGTTTTGTTTTTGTACGATTCATAAAAGCTGTTTTCGTAAAGCTTTTTTATTGCATTAAAAGCTGTGTTTTCATTTTTTCTAACCTCTTTATATAGATAAAACAAAAAATTTTTGTAAATGCGAAAAAACTTGTGCACACAAATTAAAAATTCTTGAATAATTCACTAATCCAAGACAAAATAAATCAAAGCCAAGTAAACTAAAATATTTTTTTAACTTTAATAAAAAGTTTATGTTTTTCAAATGTGCTGGATTTTATAAAAGAATGACTTTTATTTTTCTTATCAGAAGAAGGATTTATGCTCATATTTCTGATCTTTTTTCTAAATTAAACAAAGAAGTAAGTGATTAATAAATGAAATAATAATAGGTTTAATATTTCCAAAGCATTTTAATAAATAAATAAGAAAAAATAGAGTTTTTTCAGACTTTATCGCATATTTAACTTAGTTATAAATTGTTTTTGTCTTTCTTAAATTTTTTATTAAACCTGATTGCTTTGAAAGAAAATATTTATTAATTAAATTGGTCTTAAAGAAAAGATTAAAAATCAAAATAAATCTGTGTTAAAAAACAAAATATACACATATTTATGAATTCAATTTCACACACACACACACACGTGTGTGTGTGTGTGTGTGTGTGTGTGTGTGTGTGTGTGTGTGTGTGTGTGTGTGTGTGTGTGTGTGTGTGTGTGTGTGTGTGTGTGTGTGTGTGTGTGTGTGCGCGCGCTAATGAGTGCATTTCGTTTTTTATGTAATTAAATTGAAAACGAACTGTATATTTTAATGCATGCTTTTCTCTCATTTGAGTCTTAACAAATAATAAATTTCATGTTAGCAAAATAATTAATGATTAACTAGATTGTGATTAGTAAAATGATAAATTATGAATTGATAAAGAGGAGTATTTAATAACTTTTAGTTTTCTATACATAAATATATTCTAATAGTTTTATTTCCACTAAATAGTTAAAAACATAGATAGTAGTTCGCAAATTGGAGAAGCAGTTTAAATTACTCTTATTAAATTGATTCAAACTAAAATTACAGAAGATTACAGATTAAATTTTAAAATTACTAAGCAATAAGGCACATTTGATATGCAAAACATTTTTGATGATTTATTCTCTAATGTTTTTCTAATTTTCATTTATATCCAAAAAATTACTTCTTCCTTTTCTGTAATTTTTCCATGATGCAATTACTCAAGTTGCTGTTGAAGCACAATTAAGTATCGTTAGTATATTGCTCAAAATTGATGCACATAAAGAATAACAAATGGTAGAATTTATGTATTTTCAATTATAATGTATTGAAAGGAAGATATGATAATCTCTGAAGGCAGTTTCTGGTTAGCAATCTCCGAATTCAGTGCAGAACTGGAATATTTCACAAGAATAATGATTGCATTTGGGATTAATATGATGAACTGAGTTTCATAAATAACTGCAATTTAATTTTATGCTGCTTCATACGTCATTTATCTTAATAACTAACACCTGTAAATGTACTTGTCTCAATGCATAAAGAGATAATCCAAGAGCTATAAAACCGAGACAACATAAAAGTCTGATCAACGATGAACATTTTCTGCATCGAGAAATATCTCAAAAAACTAAGTGACCATATGATTCATGTAATATTTTACTAAAAAAAAGATAGCATGTCCAGACCTGATGTAAGAGACGGAACCATAAATCTTAACTTACCAAAAATATAACACTAACTACCCAAAGTATATATAATATATGTCATAATCTATAGTATCATAGTAAGTGTTGGACTCTTATCCTCATAAGGAATGAAGTTTGCATTATTTCTTCTTTATATCGGCTCCCCTCATAAAAATATTCATGATGAAGTTATTTGCAGGACCGGAAGTCGTTTAGAATGATATGATGTCACTCCTGTATCCATGCTCTTTGTTCATGGCACCTTTATAGTGGAATTTCTTTAGCATCAAGATAAATATTACGAGTCTGTACCATATTCACAGTTCATGGCCCTGCTGATTCAGTGATTATTGTCCACATTTACAATTTTGGTCTTCCAAATAAAAACTATACCTAAATCAAAATTGGATACCAGAAGTAACTGTAAATATTTTTTTATACAAACCCACAAGGATAATTAAATGTGAGTGTCTTATTGATAAGCGATTTGTATCAATTTAGATGATGTTCAGCATAGTTTATCTCAACTTTTAATGACAATATAATTTCATATTTGCCTTACGTCATGGAATTCCTTTCACTATTAGTATCATCACTAAAAATAAACTCTACCTGATTGCCGCAATCATCTACAAGGAAATTTAAAAAAAAAATTAAAATTTTACTCGTTGAACAGAATGCAGTCCTTTCATTAACAACAAACATTCAAATAATATTTACGAATAAGAAATGAATTATACATCTTCCCTTTCATACACAAAGTAGATGATATAACTCTTACTTGTTCTGTAATGTGAGAAGAATTACTTACAGATCTTACCATGTGATACTTTTCACGATAATTTGTTTTTGCTGATATTATATATATATAACCACAGAATTAGTAGCCTTGTAGCTGAACGTTTCTGTAAGATTCTCAGCATCCTCCGCATTATACTCCCCGGAAGGACTGATTCATAAGAACTGGGCCGTAGATAAGTGTCTGAAGAAGAAGAAGTAGGTCTAAGGTTTCGTAGGTTTGTAGCCACTGATCCATTTACCTTGATTTTATAGTGAAATTGATTGCAGCCTAAAAAGAATCTATATAACAAATAAACAGTTCTTGCAAATGAAATTTATACATTAATTTTAACTCAAGGAATAGTAAGTATTCCCAAGGAATTGTCCAATACATGGCAATGAATATTTTCAATGGAAATAAAAAATTCAATTTCTTGATTAATATATTTAAACAAATATAATTATTTACAAAAAAATATATTTATACGAATGCAATTATTTACATACAATTATTAAGAAAACAAAATTCCTAGTTAATATAGTTGTACATGATAAAACAATCAAATTTATTTAGTTATTTATTTGAGATTTTTTTGTATTAATTATATGTACATTTAAATTATATATGTCAAAAAAACGTATATATATATAACAAAAAAAGTTTTTTAATTTATATACATAATTATATATAAAAGTTAAGAAGAAGAAATTAACTATGTACAAAAGGATTAAGGAAAAGATTATGACAGCAGTAATAAGGATTGCAAAAAAATGAGGAAGTATATAAGTAGTGTCTGAAGAACTGTTGTCTGAAAATTTTCTAACCATCCATCCTAACAGATGTGTACACAGAAAGAAGAAAACAACATCCATTATCTAACGATGAATGCGATTGAGCCTGAGACGTAGAAGTCAAGGTATATAAGTAAGGCATAATACGAACTAGAATATTTTTTCATGATAAATAAAGTTATACCTATTTCAGTTACTTTTTTTACCTATTTTCATATGATAGACATACATTTTTAAAATTATAAAAACGAGAGCTCATATTGGAGCTCTATTGGTTCATATTGATATGATAATTGTTATGCAAATAATTCGTAATATTCATGATATAATTTATAAGGATTAAAATTCATCTTATTTTACAAGTCTTTCAAGTTGAAATAACTACAAATGGTAAATAAGAATGGATATTTCTTTTCAGGCAATATAACAGCTAGGTAAACCTGATGCAATTATATATACCATATATAAAGGAAAACTAATACAAGATGTATATCATTTATTAAAATTTTATAGTAGTAAAGACACTATTTCCTGAATGAATATTTTTCAAAATAGTTTATTCAATTGTCTTATTTTCAAAGAAAGTGAATACATCATTTATAAAAGAAACACGTTGTATTTCTCATCAAAGAGCAAATTATTTATTTTATTGCTTAAAGTTTAACTAATATTTTTTTTTCCTTTTTTAAAAGAAAAAAGCATTTGAATTTATTTTATTTTGAAACTTCAATTTAATTTCAGTTCTGAAATTTAAACTTCTAACTACTTAGAATAAATTCAATTTTAAATTAGTTTACTAAAGGAAAGTCAGTAAAAATAGAATTTCGATATAAAGGAGTGTGTATATAAACGATTCCTTAATTCCAATCATTATTGACACATGGCGTTATTTAAAATTCAAAATTTACTTAAATATCTCGTGCCTCGCAATACTTAGATCTTAATATGTAGTCTTTACTACTGATCATGTTTACATTATTTTTAAAGTTTACATGCTATAATGAAAATATCTTTAAGTTCATATGGATTTATATTTCATAATTATATCAATGATTATTTTTCTATTAAAAATGTTATTTTATCGAATTTTATTTTAAAATTTTCATATTATTTTATGTACTAACATATTACAATTTATCGTAACTCCCATTTTTTTAATCCTAATATCTTGCTTGAAAATTTTAAATTCTTTAAATATGTTTATGAATAAAATAATTAAAACAGAGGATGATTTTTGAAACCCATGAAAGGAAGATATTTCGAAGTATCTGTGTAGAATTCTTTCCTTGCCTTAGAACAAACCTTATCTGCATGAAATGATCCAGTACAAGCTAAGCTCCTATCTTCTCTTTGCTATGAATCATTCACTTTTTCTTCTCTTACATCACAATTGACCCGAATTAATCAATCTTTCCTCCTACTTTCTTCTTTTGATCAGGGAGAAAGGTGCTAGAGATTCCGCCTACTTTTCCCCTCGATCACTGCTGAACAAATATATGTAGGGAAAAATACCATTCGATTGTAGGCAATAGGTATTGTCTTTTCTCAACACCTCACTATTATCTCCATCATTACGCTCAGTTTGTTTCTCGCAGCTTACTTTCTTCGTGAATTCAGGCATTTCAACCCCTTTATTTATCATCATACTTAGTTTAAAGTCTTGATTTGTGACAGTAATTTTGATCTATTTTTTTTACCTTAATCAATTTCGGAGGTAATTTACACAGTCTAGACAAGTTTTCATTTAAAAATTGCTTTATTATATATTGTGTGCAAATATCTCTATACAAAAGCAAACCAAATGAACCTAATAGCTTTCTCCTTACTAAGAATAAATAGTAGAATAAAAAAGAAGGGTTCTCCCACTTTTAAATCTTCAATGGAATTTAGCTTTAAAGTAGTAAAAACTAAAAATCAAAATTAGTTTGTAATATTTTTCTTCAATAATTTATGATTGTATTTTTCAATCATTTTATATATTGGTTTCCTACAATCATTGAATATAATTTTTCACAAGTGCATTTAATATTATCAAAAATGTTCTATACTTAAAAAATTACTTGTTAAAGCTCTTTATATTTTTATTTGAGTTACAAAGTATTTTGAATTATGCATATTTCTGTGAATAAAAGCAAAATTATCTATAAATGAGAAAAATTTACAAAAAAATAGAATTTTTTTTTTTTTTTGACAAAACTATTCAACATAATTTAAATTTTATTTTGCGTATGTATACGAAAATTTCCTTTCTTCCGATTTTTTTTAAGGTTTTAAAAATGTTTTTCCTTTTTCTATTATTTTTTTAAAAAAGTATTAAATTCAGTATTTCCTTACACAAAATGGATAACAATTATTAAAAAGTTACCTGACCAAATTTACTTCTAGAAATCAAAATTAAAGGCACTTATACAAATAATGAAAGCATTATTTGTTAAGTTCAGAACATTTTGTATAATCTGTTGATTAAAGGAAAATTATTTAAAATTTTAAATGAATCTACCTGTCGTTAGTTGATATACGCGTTATAGAATTATACAATTCACGTCTCATTTACCAAGTGTAGAAGGAACATTGTTTGTTTAAGGATGAAGTAATTGTTCCAAGTTCAATTGAAGCTACTATTAGTGTCTTTACTTTGGAGTAAAAATAATTGAACAAATATACCAATGACAAATACAGTTAAGACATTAATTAATTACAAAATATTGTGAATGTATAAAAAATAAACTGGAGGGAAATACTGAAATTTCAATATTTAAGGTAGCTGGACAAAAATATTATAAAATCATTAGCTTTCTTGAATTAATGTTAAATAACATCTAAAATTTATGAAATGCTTAAGAAGTTCAAATAAATCGCTCCTAATACAAAAGTTTCCTCACTATTTTATGAACCATCAAAAGAGAAGAATAAAATAACTTGCATTAATTGTTTTCTTAACAAAATTATTAATTTTTGGCTAAAAAGAATAAACAATTATCACTTTCTGCTCTATTGCATTTATTTTTCTAAATACAATATAAACTTTCAATTAAAAATACTATAGAATGTAAGCAAATCCATTTTTGCTTTAAAAAATTTATTAATTTGAAAACTGAAATTCCATAAATAATAGAACATAATCGTTCAGAATATCAATTTCGCAAAGTATAAAATATGCTACCAATATTTTTGATATAAATGAACTATTAACATTAAATTATTTTGAATTTTTCTCTCAAAGTTACTTTTAAATTTCTATTTTAACCTCAAATTTTAATGTATTCTTATTTTTGAAATTACTATCAAAATTTCTTCACATAGCCTTTTGAAACACAATAGATGAACTCGGACAATAATAGACTCACAATATAAATTATGCTCTTAAAATATCTAAAAAATTAGATGAATCAATGCCATTTAAAAATATTCATTATTATAATTGAGCTCACCATGTCTATATAAACATATAACCATGTTTATATTATTTACATAACACATTCATCTCATTTTGCTGTTTATCATTCAATTCTCTCTCTTATTTTTACATTTAGAACTCTCATAGTTTCTATCTAAAGAAAACATTTTCAAGGTATTATGACTGCTTTGAAATATTCTAAATGCACTTACATTTTTACAATGATTACAATTCTATACAACAAAATGAGGAAGGATGGGTTTTGAAACTGAATACTAATACTAATATAAATTTGAAACAGTGTTAAATATTATGGACACAAAAAAATTGGTAACTTTGTATTGTGCTTCGTAAACTAGAATCAAAAAATGTATGCCCACATAAGAGAATATGTACACAATGGAAACTATTTCTAAAAATAAAACATTAATTATATTCTTGATATTTTTGCAATATTTTCCTCTCTATCCAGTGCATAAATAAGGCTTCTTTTGGCTATAAATTTTGATCTTTTTGTTTGCTGAATCAAACTTTTTCATTGCTTATGTTTGAGTCAGTATGTCATCTCAAAATGCAATAACCATCGTAATAACTCTGACTGCTTTTATTGAAACAAATCAATGATTTCAGTATAAATTCTAAATGAATTTCTGCAGAAGCTTGTGTTATTTATGTACGCAGGTCACTTTTTTATCTAAATTAGTGCAAGTGTTCATTTTTATCATAAGAGTATTGACAACTTTCTTTATGAAATTTCATGTAAAATGCATAGCAATATAAGAAATGACCATCAACATTACGTTGCGTAGAAGTATATGAAAAACTCTGATTTAATTGTTTTCAAATATTCATAGCATTTTTGCCTTAAATTTAATTTAAAATGTTTTAACACTTATATTATACGTAACTAAAATTTATATTTTAAAACGGTTATTTTGAAATATGTTTTCATAATTTATACAGTATGTTTACAAATAACTAGATGATTTCAATACAATAAGTAGCAAACTTTTGTGAGCAAATTAGCATGTGAAATAAAGAAAACTATAACTAACTTGTAACATAGGTGGAAACGGATTGATGAACTTGAATAATTTAAAAGTTAAAACATGTTATTTAGCACGTGTCAAAATTTCAAAATAAATCATTTTACGAACAGTTAGTGAATGTATTTCTACTTTATTTATGATCTAGTTCCTTTACAGTTGTATAGACACATTGTTACATGGCTATAGAAAAATACCTGATTAATTCTCAAATCAAACTGCTAATTATTTACTCAGATATATGTGTGTGAGAACTTTACAGAACATTTGACTTCTTAGATCAATGATAAAAGGTAACAGGTGATCGTGAACAGCAGGATATTGTTTTAACATGATGGGATTCAATCTTATTATTACAACCCACACTGTTAAAAACCATTTGATTGTACATAGAGTTTCTATCACATGGTCTCCCAGATAATTAACTTTAATAATTAGAGTTGTTCTCTTAAGTTCAATGAAGAATATTGCTTACGATATATCAGTAATACTTAAAATGGACTTTGTAGCAGAAATTTTCTTTGTAATAGTTACAATCTTCTAAATACCAAGTATTTTCTGAAGAATTCCTTATTTCATGTTGTACAGAGGTATCGATACCAATGAAGGAAATTCAGAATAATTTTTTTGATACTTGTAAAGAATTTTGTACTCATTTACTTGTTTAAAAAGGTATTTTACACAAGTTTTTGTTATTGACAGTTCTTTGTGGTGACTGACGTTTTGATGCTATTTACTAACGAGAGAATTCATTTCTCTACCCTTGCTTTCCTTGACATATATGATTATTAACTTTCAAATCTGTACTTGAAGATTTGCAAATACACACACACACACACACA
>JAPDSC010155530.1:231174-317546 GCA_026290005.1 Latrodectus geometricus
AATAAGTTAATATTCATATTTTAATTATTTTCTAATCTTCTTGTTAACAAGATCATATATTTCATTTTGTCATTTTTAAAAAAAAAATCTAAATAAAAATTTTGCCTTGAATAATTTATCTTGTAATAATTTTGTCTTGTAATGAACTTATAAGTAATTAATGCTGGTTTTACAAATATTCTTCAATAATAAAAATATTTATATAAAAACAGAACACAATCGTTTAAACTAAATATTCAAAGAGTTCTCTTTTGAATATGAAGAACTATTTAAATGTTCATTTTCAGGTTGTTTAAAAGTGTTACAAATTTATATTTTTATCAATAAATTCAAAATTAGTTTTTTTATTAATAAAAATATGCTATAGATATAATTAGTTTAATAATTAATGGCAAACTTATAAAATTCATTAATAGCGTTCATTCATTTAAAAAAAAAATTTATCATAAGACTATAAATATCTTCAATATAATTATAAAATTTCAATTATATATAGTTTTACAAATATTTGCCATGATCATAAAGAATATCTTAAAAAAAAATTAAGCATTGCATGATTAGAAAAGACTGTGAAATTCTATTTTCCCGCTATCATACGCTAGAATCCTTTCACGATACTACAGAATTAATTTTTTTAAGATAAAAATCGTTATTAATTATATTTTTTAGATAAATCATTAAATTAAGATAAAAATCGTATGTGATGTAAAGATGTAAAAGTGTGAAAAATATTGCCGTTATTTTGTTTTAAGTTCACTCGATTTGTAAGCCCCGTCACTCTTATTCTTAGAAACTCTTCTTCAGTTGTCTCTATTTTTAGCCACATGGTCTTTTAATTAATCTCTCTTAAAATGACGAGATTCATTTCTCAAAAGTCAAGCCATCTAATATTTTTAAAAATTAAAAAGTGAAAATATATTTGAAAATGGTTTTAATTCCACCTCAATTAAATGTGTAGAAATTAACACAAGAACGAGTAGATTTTAAGCGTAGACATTAACCAAAATAGTAGAGACATTTGACTGAGAAAAAGCACAGGTAAATTTTCTTTAAACAAGAACAATGTAAATAAGTAGAACACCCCCAAATGCTTACCTCTATTCCCTTCAGGGAAAATAATCGGGAATTTGCCAACTCGCCAGCATTAATGACGAGTCCGTCGAGGCCGAGCTTGTCTGAAACTCTGTTCATCGAGTGCCGCTGGCATACTGTGTCCCAATAAAATAAGAGTGTGCCCCATAGCAGCAGTCTATTTTTCCCCAATATGTATGGCTTTTATCTTTGTCTATATGCTACAGTATCTATATGAAAGCAAGATTTTGGTTATTTTTGTCCTTTCCCCCGCAACTTCTTATGTAGGATATTTCTTCCAGTAAATGGAAAAAATAATAATTTGATGCAGGAACAGACAAGAATCGCTATTTCCTTCTAGAAACAAAATCTTAACAGATCAAATATTTAATTTTAGTAACATGCTATCTTTTATTATGAAAAATATCTCTTCTGATTGCAAATAAATATTCCTAGTCTAAGAAAAGCAATTGTATTACGCTTCTGTTGAATTTCATCGATCAAAAGTTTAACAGAGCAAAGACATAAAATGTTTCATTCAAATATGAAAGAAAGTCATAGTTGTTATTTGACAAGTGTTCTATATCTTACCAAAAATAGGATTTTTATTCAGTGATTTATTTATTTGTCGTTATTTTAAAAGAAATGTGATATTCTATTTAATAACAAATCATAATGTGTCTTCCATAAATTGTTATATAAATAAAGATAATTGAACTTTGTAAATTATTTAACATATTTATTGAATGTTTAAGGTCAAATTTTTAATATCAGTAGAATATCATACGTAAAAAATGGCATTATTTTCCCATTCAAATTTATTTTTAACTTGAAAACCAAAATTAAATGTCTCATTATTTTAAATTACAGTGAATTATGTTTGTATTTATTTAACATCAGTAAATTGTTTCTTTCGAAAATTATTTTACCAAATAAAAAATATATAAGCTAATTTTTATAAAGGTATAAGCATATAACCTTTTATAAATATATAACCATATTACATATAACTATATTATAAACATATAAACCAATTTAAAAATATATAAACCAATTTTTTTTATGAAGGTTTTATAATTGATGGCAGTTTAACTCTAGAAAAATGAAGCTCTTTAATGTCATTCAGTAAACAACAGAGTTTATTAGTTTCCTTTAATAGAGATTCGCAACGACTATCACAGACAATGAAAATATACAAAATTTTTCTGTGAAATTAAATAAATATTATGTAATGAAATTTACTCGCGTTAAGCTAACAGTGTTAAAGTATTTTATAATCTTGAGAGTAATATCATTATTTTATGTACACTTGAATTAAAAAAAAATATAAAAAATTTAAGAGCATGTTTACAGTATATTTGATATTAAGATAAAGAAAAAAATTTAATTGATTTTATTTAAAATTAGGTTACATATAATATTACATTGGAGAACTTAAAATGTTTTAAATACTAATATTTATTATTTGAAATCAAGAATGAAATGTCACTTTTCTATTCAGAAACTTGAATATTGTTTAGATTTTTGTAAAAATTTAGCTGGATTTTTGTTTAAAAATTAAGAAATGGAGCAGTAAAAGCTTTTTGAATGTTTTCAGTTTAAATTACTATGGTCAACTTCATTTTGATATATTTAATAAAGCAATGCGTTTATTTATCGTAATAAAATAATCTTGTCAAATACAGACTTTTTCATTTTTGCTTTTCTTTCTTTTCTTTTTTTCTTTTTTTTTTTCAATTTTTTGGGAACCAATAATTAGGTCTTCAATGGAGAATTTTTTCTATTGCTTTCTAAGTATCCTCGTTAAAATGCTTTCATAGTTTGTGATTTTTTCATTGCAAAAACTATTCTATCTTCTGTCTTAAACATTTCACCTACAAACTAATAATGGATGTCTCACATGTCATTGAGGTGCAAATTATGAATATAAACAAGAATCCGGTTTAAAAGGAATTACCGAGTGCTCTTTATTCTCAATTTTTTGTGCTTTGATTACTTCTTTACAATCTTTAAAAGCAAAAGAAAAAGAAGGGAAAGTTGTTGGAAAGGGAAAAACATTGGGGGAAAAAGAAATTAGTGAAAAAAAAAAAGAATTATTATGACTCTCGTCTCACATAAAGTAATATAATAAAAAAACTTACAGAAGTTATCAGTTGTTAGAAAAATGACCGCAATACGGTGAGATTCCTCTTCTTCTTTTTTTTAATACCTACGAGTGGGGAATTTTTTCCCCATCATCATCTTCTGAAGAGGGAATCTTTTTTAGTCTCCTGACACTTGAGTTAATACCACGTTTTATCTCATTTTCTTCTCCGAAATAATAAAGCGAAGAAAAAAATTCTTTTCTTTGAGAAGCAATCAAAATGTTTGCCAATAATGTACTGCAACATTTGGATCATTAATCAAGCCTGTTTTACAAGAAAGATAACTCGGAAACTAAAGCAAATGCATAATCAATGAAGCCTCACTCCCGAGGACTCGGGGAAAAATGTAAAAAAATGTATTGTCTTCTTTATTTTTCCAGCGGATTTCTTTTTCTTTCACGTTTTAGATAATGAAAGTGAGCTAAATTTTTCGTATTAATTAACTTGCATACATATCAGAATGCTACCTTGATATTAATTCGTTTAATGCGTCACATAAACATTCGAGGCGTTCTGTGAAGGTATTTGCCTACTCAATTTATTTCAAATAAAGTGATTCTAGATTTAATTTGACCATCTTTTTATTCTTTTTTTCTAACTTCGAAAAAATTTTAACTGGAAAATGAATATTAATATAATCAATAAATTTTCCATTTTCTCAAAATCTGAATTTATGTTTTCTACTTGAAATATTTACTTTCCTAAAATACCAATCACATCATAATTCATTGCCTTTTATATGTTAATAAAATACTGAAGAATATCTTGTTAAATTGCTTGCACTTTTTTACTTAAGATAAGAGTATTATTTTATTCGGCATTCAAATGCAAAAGACAATGAAATTAATTGAGAAAATATTAATATCATGAAGTTTCTTTATTTTTGAGAACTCATACGTGAAACATATTTCAAAACAGAAAAAATAATTTTAGTAACATCTTTAACTCATTTAAAATTTATAAATTAAACTAATTTTTTTTTCAGTTTAACTAAAAAAAAACCCAAGTAATACATTTTAATATAAGCAATTAATAACGATTGAATTCAAATCATTTCAACAAGCATACTAATTACAAAGTAAAATTTTTACAAATTCTTCTTTTTTTGCTCTATTTGATCAACAACTTTATTAGTTTATATTCTTGAAATTGTTAACTATCTTCTTCACACTTACACTTATTAATAGTAAAATGACAATATTTTTTCTAATAAATCTTGTAAATTGAAAATGTATTATATCTTATAAATTGAAATATCATACACAAATATTTTAATCAGCATTTTGTCTTTTGAATATTACATTATTTTGTCTTAAATGAATTACTGAAATAAAAATAGATGTTTCAAATTATTTATATAAAGCAAATAACTCAAAAATGATCTTATAAAAATGTCAGGATAAAATATCTCTTTACACTAACTTATTTGAGTGTTCTTAATTTATTTACTATTTTATTACATTTGGGTTAATTTTATTAAAATTAATAAAACTATTATAAGCAAATCTTTAAATAACTTCCTTAGATAGAAGATATATGTTTTATCCTTAGATAAAAGGTATCTGTTTCAACAAAAATAATTCTTACACATATATGAAAGAAAACATGGTACAAGGATTAAGCTATTCTTCAAATGAAGAATTATATACATCCTCATATAGTTTATATAGTTTAACTATATATATATATATATATATATTATAATTTGCTCAAAAATTGTCTTACTGGCAGTATGAAATAATATAAAGAATAAATATTATTGTAATCAACTTTTTGAAGACAAATTCATTTATTTTTCTTTTTGAATTCACTTTCATTATTTAAAGAAATCCTCATAAAAGTTTTTACTTAATTTTTATCAAGTAAACTATTGAAAATACAACCAGTATTTTCCATGATTACTTAACTTAACATTCAGTAAAACAAAAGTTATAATTTTTCATTTACTAGATTCTTTTGTTTCAATTTTTAAAATTTCCTTTTCAGATAAGTTTTGTAAAAGAAAAATGTTTTTCTTTATGCGAATCTCCCTTTAATATATATAATCTTAAATGTTTTATGTGCTAAAATATGAATTTACATATTTAGCAATTGTGAAACAACTCTACATATGACAAATATTTAGGCAACTACGTATATAATATCGATGTATCTATTACCCTTATGAATACATACATGTGTTATATATTAATAAACTGTTATCAATATATTTCTCTGGTTATTTTGTTTCTCATATATTTGAGTCATTGTTAGAAAATGAGACAGTCATTCAAATAAGTCGTACCTGTATTCTGCATTAAAAATTACTTTATTATTTGCCTTTGCTTGTTAAACAGTAAAAATCATTTCTTCGTAATATTTCCACAAGAAACTTCATTATATTTTAGTCTGCAACGTTTTGACAATTGAACTTTGATCCTCAAAACTTTTAATAATCAGCACTTCCCACCAAATTTCACACTGATCGGGGTTAGCTAAATCTGTAAACAAAACTGAATTTTAATCATGATAAGGAACATGACTTTAATCATGCTTTCCTCATGTAAAATACATACCATTTGAAAAATAAACATTTCCTATACCGCTGATCGCGAAATTTTGAAAGAAGCTGCTGGAATTTTTGAAGAAATTTGCTCTTTCATTTCCAGTATTCGTGCACGTCCTGAATATTCTGTATTGCTATTTAAGATGAGAAATAGAAAGCTTTCTTGAAGTCACTGATCAACACTTGCGAAGGTAGGAGGACTTGAAATACAATGCACTGGAAACCCTGCTCGTACAATCTTAGTACTTCATGTACATTCATATTTGCTTCACCGTATGTGAGATGAATATCTGCCGAAATATTTTATATATACTTCTGATATCCTATCCGAAACATTTCTCAACTTATTATCAATGTAATACTTTGATATAGTAATGTAATATTTTGATTTGATATGCAATAAATGATACTTTAATTTGATATACAAGATATGATATTTTAATTTGATATGCAATCTAATTCATTTTATATTTTTTAAGAGTGGCATTTAATCTGTGTGGATCTTTATTAAACTTATTAAGAACAAATAAATGCTTCTTTTCACAGAAAATTTGTATTCTGAAACTGCTAGTTAGGCTTACTCAGGAGGTATGTTACTTAAGCTGGTACAAAATGACTTCAAGTGTGAAGACTTATTCCTGCTCTATGCGTTTCGACTACTCATTTGTTCCTTTTAGATTTGAGTCCTACCCTATATAGTAACAATAGAAGGTCTGTCTAAGTTGTAATATAACCCTTCTTATTGTGTAAAATTCATAAAGTATCACCGTGTAGAACAAATTAAAATATGCCACAAGAATAAAATGCTCTTATTGTCATAAATTTTTATTTTACAGTCAGGTGTACATTGTGAAATTTAAATATTTTATTAGCATTTGTTAATAAAAAAGTGTAAACTATCTAAAGAGAAATTTTTGTATTTATTCATCAGTAATGTCTCCCAGTTTTAATTTAGTTTTCCTATAACTTTAATGGTTTCATTCCATATATCATACTAACTTCTCAACTATTTTTAAATATTGCATTACAGTAGCATTTAAAATGTAATATATCGAGTTTTTTCATCCAAAATGTTGTGACATAAACTATCTAAAAAAAACATAGGAAATGTGAAACTATAAGTATAAATTTCTGCCAAAATATCCTTTTTAGGAAATTAAGTTTTATTTGCATTAAAAAAAACTATACTTAAATACAGGGATTTTCTTACAATTTATTTAAGAAACTTTACTTGCGAAAAAGATTTTTCTGTTTGACAAAATAAGACAAGTTGTTTTGAAACTCTGTGAAATAAAAATATATATCTTTTTATTTCCTTTCATGAATAGTCCACTTCTTGATTTTAAGATGATAAATAAACTTTTTCAGGTAACACATCGCATTTTATAATCATAGTTTCAAGGAAATTATTTTTTTATTTCCCAGAAATTCTCCGGAATCCATATTAATTGTAATATGGAATTCTGAGAATATAAAACTCTGGAATAAAATCCTAGAATTCTATTACTAGAGTAAAAGAAGCAATTTTTTTGTTCTTTCAAAAATGATGTACTTCGAAAACTAATTTTGAAGAAAAGTACGAGCAGGGTTTCTACTATATTTCAGGTTATCATACCATCTGCAATATAGGGATAATGGAAATTAAATATAACAATTCTCTAATTCTATTTTTGAAACACAATGTTTTAAAATTCAATGTAAGATTTTGATAAAACGAAGTTTTGTAGCACATAAAACATATACAATGTTTTTTGTAAGTTTCCAAATCTTTAGTCTAATTAACAAATTTCAATATGAAAACATTCCATAAATAAAGTTTCCAATGCTTCCTTAGAAAAATTACAAAATAATGAATATTGTGTGAAATTTAAAAATATGTTTTTATAACATTATTAATTACGATACTTAAACTTTGGTTTGTTTTATTGAGAGAAGTGTATAAAATGAATGCAAAATCTAAAATCATTGGTTCTCTCTTTCAGTAGAAAGTTTATAATATCTTTATCACGTACACAATCATTTTAAATGGATAGAATTTCATCTTCTATTACACTTTTAAATGAAGGTAAAATATCAAATTGAATATTATAATAACAGTTTATGGAAAATTATAAAAAAAATTAAAAGCACACAATAGCTGGAATTATAGTAAATAATTTCACATAAAAAATAATAATACATTTCTTCATTACATGTTCTGGTAACATTGAACTATTTTTAATTAGTACTTTAATTTTACTTCATCTTATGAAATATAATTCATTCAAAGATACTTTCGAAATCTGTTATTGTGATAGTGAGTAAATACCATCAATCAAAACAATTAAAAGCATATCTTAAAGATATTAATATTCTCTTTATCTGTAAGATTAAAATTGCTATATTTACTTTGCAGTCAACAAGCTGATAATATGTACTATAAAATTCTCTTAATATTTAAACTCACGTTTTGAAAAACTAATAAAGCATCTTTGTAATTTTTAACAACTTTTCAAATTGTGGTAAAATTGTCTTCATAGCTTAGAAATAGGAAATTCAGAAACCTAATTTGTACATATATAGTGTGAATAAAATAATATATTCTTAGTAAAAATGAAAAATTAAATTAAAATTAATTATATAATAATAAAAAATAGCCACTTTTTTAAAATGTCTGTTTAATTATTACCAAAATAAATTTTCCCCAAGATCTTATTCATCAAGCTTTATTAACAAAACTAGATACGTCCAATAATTTATTCAGTGAAAATGCTTACAAAAATTATATAATAAAAATGAATGATGTTTCATAAGTATGAGTTATAATAATCTTAATGAATAATTGCTTTGCAAGATCTCATTTTTAATTTATTTAAATGATCATTCATTATCGTAACAAGACCAGAGTAAATACTGCCGTTTAAACATCATTTAACTAGAAATAATTAGAATGACTTTCAAAAGACTCGTACTACTGAATATCAAGGGCCACCATATGTTTATTTAGGCAACACCAAGCTACTTTAAATTATTTAATTTTAAAATGAAACTCTGAACGTGATCTGAATGGTAAACGAAAAGAACTTAGTTAAACAAGCACAAATTAAATTCATGGTATAGTATTCAATCTACATGTATAATAAACGGATTTAAAAAAATTTGCTCTCAAAAGAGTGTATATAAACAAACATAAATTTAATGTATGCAGTGTATTATTCGAGATAAACTGATTTCATATTCACTAGTGACTATGATTTATTTTATAACGTACATGAGTTCATGACTTGAGTGGAATTCAAGTAATTCTTGTCTCGAACTGTTATCTCTAATATGTTGATAACATATGAAAAATTTGTTCAAAATAAATATAGAATTTTCAAAACTATCGTTTAGGCAAGAATTAATTGGCCATGCCATGAAAAATATGTTTCTGTTTGACAAAATATGACAAGTTCTTTTGAAATTCTATAAACTGAAAAAATATTTCTTTTTATTTCATTTCATGAATAGCCCACTTTATTATTTTAAGATGATAAATACACTTTTTCGAGTAATCCATCATATTTTATAATCATAGTTTTTAGAAAATAATTGTTTTGTGAAAAAAATTCAAGGAAATTATTAACATTAAAAAAAGCCATAGAAATTAACTCATTTTCAACTAAAAGATTTTTTTAAAGAATGTTTAAGTAATTGCTTTCTATAGAAAGGTTTCCATTTATTAATTAGTGCTATATAATACACTGAAAATTTGAAAACTTGTATTGAACTACTTTTTCATGAAAATTCAGAGAGCAAAGTGTAATATTTTGTAATTCAAAATCATAAAATAATTTAAGCAACATAGAATTAAGTATTTTAGATATTTGTATTAGAAAATATTTTCTACTGACTTTAATTCCCCTTAAAGTATTAAGCAATTAATTCTATCATAATTCTTATTTCTCATTATTTTTTCAGTTTTACTCTCTTCTAAATCTTTCCAAATATATTATTTTTAGGATACACGTTAATATACTTTATTAAACTTCTTTATAATAAAAAATTTTAATAAAAACATTTTATCAGTTTTTAAGAACTTATTCTTATAAATTCATTAAAATAATTCATTTTTCAAAATAACGTGTATATAGCAATCTAAGCCCAAATAACTTAATGGTAAGGTATTTCTTCTTCACATTATACTTTTTATTTGTAATAAGTAAATTCAATAGCTTAAAATAATCTTGTGTATGTTAAAACTATAGTATTTTTAATTTTTATCATACAATGAACAAAATCAGTATAGCATACATATGAGAAGAAATAAATTTTACATCGAACCCTAATTTAGTAATTCATTTACTGTATGCATAGTAATAAATCAAAATATCAAAAATAATGACAAAATGTTTTTTCTTTATAAATGGAGTATGGAATGTTCATGTGAAATATCCTTCAAAAAGGGAGACACAAAGTTATGACTATTTTTTTCCAATTACATTATTCCTACATGGACTTCCATTAGTGACATAAACTCAATGACATAAAAGTCAATATTCAATTATCTTCATGTATCATTTAGAATCTTTGGTGCTCTCAGCTGAAGATGTAATCTATTCCAATCATTTTGTGTGATAACATCCTGTCCTTCTCATCACAGAAAGAAATCTGTGGAGGTAACGTTAGGCGGCAGTAATGGCCATGAAACTGGACCTAACCTTACTTGTTTGTTATTTTTCGACACAAGTATTTTGAAATAAGGTATTTCCTAGTGGATATCCTATATGAGCAAGGCTACAAAGTTTTTGCTTGGAACTTACTACATGCTCTTTAAACGAAAATCTTATTTGGATTCGCGAACTTGCCCAGTGAGTAGAATGTTAATAAATGCTTAATTTCTACTTGGATTTTACCTGATTTAATATACAATAAAAATATATATAAAAATACATAAAAAATAATGGTAATATATATAAAAATATATGTAAAAAATAAATATAAGAAATAATACTTGATTTTTTTGATACATACAAAACTTGTAAACTCTAATCATCTGTTCGGTAAGGAGTCTCAAATGGGCTCACGTTTTAAGAAATTGCAATTTTGTATTAACGCTCATGTGTTCATTTAGCTCTGTATCGAATAATCAATTATTCAATACTGTCAAGAATGGTCAAGAAAATGCTTATTAAAGCATTCATATTTTTATTTTCCAATATAAAAAGAACAAAAATCTACAAACGTGTACCCATGAATTAACAAATATGTTAGTCTAACATTATGACATTATATATAATGTTTACTTATACAAACACATAAGCTTTACGACACTACAATTACTTTTGTTTTACAATATGGCCATGCAAATTTTACAAGTCTACACGTTGTTCGTTTCATAAAAGATTAGAAATGAAGATAATAGTTTGATTAACTTTATCTCTGTACCCTAATATAACTGAGTTGGTTTTTAATATTATAAAGAAACTATACCATGCAACCAATTTCCAACTCCCTTTTAAATATTTATTGTTTTTATTCTGATTGTCCAGAATTGTCGCTGTCTCTTCTTTTCCAAAAATTTGAAATTTAGCCAAATAAATTTTAACAATATGCATTCTATCTCATATTAATAGAACTTGACATACCGATTTAGATAATGTTATTTCATATATGCTTTATTTCATTAAAATTAGTGAAAAAAGTTTTTAAGTTGTAATCTTTATGTGTTGAAATCAATGTTCACTTCAAAGAACTAAGGGATTCATTTTTTCATGTAGATCATCCGTAAAATATGTTATTATCTTCTTACTTTATATGATATCATTTGAATAAATTTTTACTATCTTTCCAATAATTTTAACTTAAATCCATTTTAAAATCCATAAGGACATAAGCTCCTGAACTTAATGTTAAGGTGTTTTTTAAGAAAGGTGTTGATCAAAATAATGACATGACATCTTAAAATATTATTAATCTCGAATTTAAATTAAATTCATTGATAATCAGTAAAAGTTTAATTTATAAGAGTATTTGTTTGACTCATTTATATTTAAAGTAATTTAGAAAATGTGTTTCAAAGAAGTCATTTTCAAACCGGAAAATTGGTCCAAAAATATATTATAACACAGTTTACAAAATGTATTTTCATGGAATTAAATTTAATGGAATTAATTTGTATTTTCATAGAATTAATTTGGAATTAAATTCATGGAATAAAATTTAGTTGTTTGATGTACATTTATCTTAAAAGACTAGTGTTTTACTTGTTAATAATGCATATAAATGCAGGATATTAATGCGTTTGACTAATGTCAAAACTCATGTACAAGACCATTCCCATCAGTTTAGGGAAAACAATTAACGCTATGTAAATCATGAAAATGAAATTATTTGTTCATTACAGTATCAGTAAGACACAACACATATATATGATTATATTACTTATCAATAAAGAGCCTGAAACATGCTTGTTAAAGTATCTTAATGCATAAATAAAAATTGTAACACATAACATAAATTTGGTATTTTGCTTGTTAAACCTAAATTTGAATGCATCCTAAATTGTGAAGGTTCTTGGCGATATATATATAAGGAGAGTATAAGATTAAAATTAATACTTATTTGGCTAATTATGTGGTATAGTTCATTACTTAGATTCGTATAGCTGAAAAGGGGAAATTGAAGAACCCATGAGTCTAAAGTGTGCTAATCTGTTATGGTTGTGTCAAAATCGGGTGAAGATTAAATAACTGAAACACAATTAAAAGATTTTCTCATATTTAAAACACACATAACACTAAGAAGACTTCAAAAGATAAACTCGAATACATACAATCATAGATTTTAATCTTATTATCATTGATTAAATTTTGTCATTTTAGTTTTACCAAAGTTATAGTAAGAGTTTTCAATTACTTTATGATGTACTAGTTATTGTGAATTCATATTGTAACAATTGCAAAATTTGTTAGTCATTTTTGTTCTTTAATGAAACAAATTTAGGTTAAAACTTCATTACCTTAAATTTATTGGGTTGACTTCTTTTCATCATAATCATAAGCATTCATTAATTATTAAAAAAGTATGAATTCTATTTAATATGAAGGGGTTGTAAGCCTTATCATAACTTAATGATATAACCTTAAATTATTTATATACAAATTCTAAAACCTAAATTTAGATATTAGATCTTTGTAAATAATAGTTCTTTGAAAGTAATAATAAAATCCGCAATAGTTAAATAAGCAAAAATATTCTGAGCGGAGAAGCAATCTAATGAAATTCAAACTTTGAGATGACAATGATAATGCATTATATGAAAGCAATGCACAAAGGAGCAATTAAATGCCGCGTAATGAATATTTTTGTTAAATGATGGAAACCGAACATTTTTGCTTTTTCACACTCACCGCGGTGTTCCTTATCTGTTTGACATATAGCTTAAGAACCGAGCATCCTAATCACATGCATGGATGCCTGGTGGTAACGTTGATTTCAAATTCTCTATTGCGTAATTTCATAATTTTATGCAGCAAGAGATGTTTGTCGTAAAATAATTAGTAGCTTCTAGTGCAATTACTACAATATCCATATATCCTACAGCTATTATCCAAAATTCTTTTTAAAAGCTATGTAGTTACTGCAAACAATTTGGAAGTATTTGAAATATTATACACTGGTTATCATAAATTATGTAAAGCAAATCACAATCCCAAAACTAACTCATAAAACTCACAAGGAAAAATCGCAAAAAAGGCGACAACGCAAAATTTAAACGTGGAATTTAATGAAATCTATACACATTATATAAGATGGAAACAGCATAAAAAGAAATCACCAGACAATTATGGTGTTATAAAAATTAGCATATGTATACAATGAACAAATGGGATGTGCAAGTTTGATATAAGAAATATCTCTTTAATATGGGTACTATCAACCCGTGAAGCAATTCAGCACATGCAGCGATGTGTGATGCTCTCAATTATACGGTCCTTAATTGTGTAAGAAATTCTTCCAAAGCAGCTGAAAGCATAGCTAGGGTCATAGGAGGGGGTTAAGAACAACTAAACCTCGTCCTAGAGCGTCCCAAACATGATCGATTACATTAAGTTCCTGTTATCCAGCAGGCCTCAGCACTAGCTCAATTGTTTCCTGCTCAAAATAAGAATCCACGATGCGAGCCTTGAGGGATCTCACGTTATCATCCTGAAGCACGAAAGCATCATCAACCTTGGCATAAGGGCTCACATGCGCATCTAGGATGTCATCTCTACAAGTTCCAGCATTCATTTCCACTGGGAAAGACATGGATGTCTGTGCGTCCACCTGAAGAAATACAACCCCAAACACAGATGTTGCCTGATCCGTTGGCATCTATTTCATAAATGTTTGATGGATAAAAATGAGTTCCGAGTTTTTTCTAAATGAAAATGCGCCCACTATCGTTTTCGGGGCTAAACCTGGACTCATATGTAAGGAGAACAGTTCTTTTCTGATCACATACGGATGAACATGCTGACGTGCCCATTGGAAACGTTCGTGAGAGGGATGCAAATGACTGGTCGCATAGCATAAAAGCACGTTCCTAAACCTTCAATGCGCCGTTGATCTGGATACCAAATTTTAAGAGCTTGCAGGGAGATAATATTTGAGTTAAGCAGCTGTTCTATTCCTTCGCGCGCATAATGACAAATATCGGTCATCGGCATTCGTGGTATTTCATTGCCGTCCTAAGATGAACCTCCTGGATATCGAATCCATGGTTGAATTGTTTCCAAAATCTCTGAATCACAAGAAGACTCACATTCAGCCATCTAGCCACTTCTATCTGACTTTATCCTGCCTTTAGTCTTCTAATAGCTCGGTATCAAAATTTTTCGTTCAAATGAAGCCTAGAGGCCATTGTTACAATTTCACTATACCATATTTTCAATGTCAGACACACAGCAACAATTGCCACCTGGCTTTGAGGCATTTATTTTTATTCTACTCACAAATAACGTATTCCTACAGCAGCTCTACTATTTTGCGTAATGCCATATTGTTCAGTTCCCTTTACTTACCTACATATTCAAACTACATTGTGATTGGCTTATTTTTGAGAAAATTATCCCTTCTTTTTTGATTTCTCCTCTTCGCAAATGATCGCAAAATGATCGCAAATTGCTGCATAAAAGAAACGTCGAAATTACATTAGTTAGAAGAATTTTAAAATTAATGCTTCCTTTTATCAAATAAATAAATTGAAATTTCATATTTAAGAAAAAATGCAAGCTTTGTTTGAGAATGACCCAAAATGTTATAATTCTCCAAGATAAGCCATCAATTCATAACTCATTATTTATCCAAAGCAACTTTCGAAGAATAGAATTAAAAATCCAAGCTATACATTTTTCTCATTTTCCTGCCAAGTTACAAGATGGCAAGTAGATTTCTATAGCAACGACTTTTTAATGAACCATTTCTAATCGTCATCCGGAAAAATAGAACTGGATTCTCAATAGTGTCTCAAGAAGAATGGAAGGCAATTCCACTTCCAATCTTACAAAGACCCCTGCAGTAGGAGTCAAAGTGAAAAGTTTAGTTCGATATTAAGACAAAACATTGAATGTTGTATTCACTGATAGAAAGCATTGAAGTATTCTAGTCTCTAAATTAGATTCAACTTCGCTAAATTTATACGACTCGATAATTTACCAATTACTGCGAGTTCTCTTCTCGAAAAGTTATCTACACAAGGAGCTTGCTAAATCATTAGAAGTTACTTTTATTTAATTTTTGTATGTCATAGAACATGCCTTAAAGATCTAAAAATGCTACAAATAATATTTGAAATTAATGATTCTTTATTTGATTTTTTAAAAGAGTAATTCATGAAATTCGTAAAAAGTTCTGGTATAGTTTTAATTTCAAATTTAACGCTTAACAAATTTATTAACAGGCTTTCTTGTGAAGTTATTTAAAGGAAAGAAAATGGATATAAAAAAAAAGTTTCAAGCATTTCCACAACTTTAGAGATTTTAATAGATTACAGAAAATGCTTAGAAAAATTTATTATATTTAACTGCGCATCATTAAAAATGATAGTTGTGTATAGGAAATTTCAAACTCAATACTGCAAATCGTGAATATTGTTGAATAAAATTATAAAATATTTGATTACAATGTTTATGTGCAAAATTTATATGCATATGTATTCATTTTTCAATTATCTCTTATGGCATAAACTATTATTTGCGCATATTTAATTCTGTTAGATAATTTAGTCGTCAATATTCATTTAAAATTTTAAGTATATCATATGCTATTCAAAGTAGGAAAAAGAAAATTGAAAAAGGAGAGTAATTTTTCACTTAATCTTGAAAAAGAAACTAATCCATATATATCAACCTCAAAACTCGTCATCAAAATGTTTAATATTAAAATTTTTATAATTATACATCCGAATTCAGTTATATATTATATTGTTAGTCTTGAATAAATTGTCAAGATAAGTTAAAAGTCGAGGTTCATCATTCTCGTTTTGATATGGGGCATATTATTTAGTCCTATGATAAAGTTAAAAATGGACATTTAAAAAGATTAAACTTTTGAAAAATGTTTGAAATTTTTAAGAATGTTATTCATACTGTAGCATCTTCTTTAATTCTGGTATTTTTCTATTCAAATCTTCTATTTAGGAACATTTTACCAAGCTATGATAAACGTTAACTAATTGTATTCAACTCAAACTCTAAACAGAAAGATCATTTAATATTGGTTTATAAAATGATGGTTAATCCTAACTTAGTGATACAGGATTCAAGTAATTAACTTTTCTGAAGAATGAAAATTTGAATTTTGTTGTTATTTAGCCTTATCATATCTAAAACAAAAAAAAATCTCTTACCTTACAGATTTTTCTATACGTAAGTTTAGTAAAATCAAAATAACAGTTTAATGTTCAATTTGCTTTCTTAGATTACGTTAGCAAAATAATTCATATACCACATTTGTTACACAGTTTAAAATTTTATTTTTGACGCAAAATATTAAATAGAATATTAATTATGCAATATTCACTAATAATTGTATTACAAATATTTACTAATAATTGTAAAAACAATTTATGCATATCAGTGTAATGGAAGGGATAAATAAACTAACTTTTTTTAGTTGGTTAGTCATCATTAGTAAATTTAGTTAATAGCGTTGATTTAATGAATTATTTTCATGATTCATAAGTGTCTTCAAAATTTATAAATTAGCTTAAGTGATTTTATTTGTTTCTATTCATTAGTGAAATATTTATCAATTTATAATTACTAAGTGTTAACTTCTGTATATTATTCTAGGTACAATAAGTCTGAGACTCGTCTCTCTAGATGTTCCCGATAAAGTTGCCCGAGGTCAAGGCACTAGATTAACTTGTGGTTATGACCTGGAAGGTGACGTCCTCTACTCCATCAAATGGTATAGAGATGATGTGGAATTCTTCCGATATGTCCCTACTGATCGGCCTCCGGGACAATTTTTTCCTTTGCAAGGCATTAAAGTGGACGTAAGTAAACTTTTTCCTAAATAAATAAAAACAATGATAAAAAATCAGCTTTTCTTGAAACAAATAATCAATCCACGTGACTTACTAGAAATGAATCTTCATCCATCACCTCTTTACTATATGACCATTCAATGTCATTTTTAGCCTAAATATTCCAATTAATTACAAGTAATATTTTCCCAAAGCTAAAACAATTAGATTCCTAATTGTTGCCCATTTATTTAATATATGTTTCAAAATTTAAGCACTTTTGCTACCCTTCACACGATCATATGTCATGTAACAAGTTTTCTAGAGAAAGAATTATACTTTTATTTCTGTTTTGTTGAACATATAAAAAATTACACTACTTTAATCAATCCACTTTTGTTTAAATTCTTTTTAAAATATTACATTTTGATAAATAATTAGTTTTTGATTCATATTGATTACATATCGATTAGT
This sequence comes from Latrodectus geometricus, assembly GCA_026290005.1. Classification (NCBI taxonomy): domain Eukaryota; kingdom Metazoa; phylum Arthropoda; class Arachnida; order Araneae; family Theridiidae; genus Latrodectus; species Latrodectus geometricus. The sequence goes on from JAPDSC010155530.1 coordinate 248,882, forward strand.
GTTATTTAACGGTTTCATTATTATAATGTTACTACAAATTATTAATAAGAATAGTATATAATTTTGAATATTTTAGGCAAAGACGAAGAAATGAAATTCAAATACAATAGTAATACGATTAAAATGTTTTGTCACGCAATGAATAATAAGTAATAACACATATTACTTTTGCTTACAAAAACTCATTTTATTAAATTTTTGTATTAAATCACAGTAATGAAATTTAAGAACCATTTTCAACTAAAAACTTCCTGACTTTATATCATAGTTATTATAAAATAAAATAAAACTTTATATGCAATATATATATATTAGAGGAAATGTAATTTATTCTATAGCAGAAAAAAATGATCTTTTAATTAATAAAATTTTCAGTGCAATAAATTAATAATTTGTAATTGTCATCTATTTTAGAAGGTCGAATATTTATAAGGTAAAGCATTTTGCCTACTCGTCATATTATAGGATAATCAAATTACATGATTTCAAGTTTTCCAAATTTAGAAAGTAATTTTTTTGCCAAAATTACTTAATTATAAAATAATTGTGATTCAAATTAAATCATCGGATTCCTAATAAATAAGTGAGTTCAAATTTGATTGCTCTAAATAAAAAATAGAAAATACAAAAAAATATATTTTAAAAATACTTTTTATTTGTAATGAGACTAGCTATTTCTATCAAACATATCTGAACGTTTTTCTTTCTTATGATAAATAATTAATATAAACTTCTATTTAACTGAAAATTTTTAATTTCATTAGACACTTTTTTACTTAATAAACAAACATCCACAGATATTCAGTGATTTTATTTACAGAAAACCTGATTTCAATTAATTTTTAACTTTTTTTCTCAAATCTAGCAATCTATTGAAATTTTTGTGATAAAATATATCTATACAAAGAAGCATATTTCTATGGTATAATTAGTTCTTTATGTATACTATATACCATATTTGTTTTAGCCTAACACTTTAACTTTTTATTTTTAGTTAAATTGTCTGTAATAAAAATGTAATGAAAGTGTTGAACATAATTTACGAAAATATTGTCTTTTACAAAAATGTGGCAAAAACTTAACACACTTTATATTTAAAACATAAACCCTATAAGATATGTTCTAACAAAAAATAACAAAGGTTTACAGTTGTTATTTTATTTAAGAACATAGTTTATTCTTTGATAAAATTTTAAGGAATTTTTAATTGCTATTTACAATATACTATTAAAAATACATTGCAATCATTTCAAAAAAATAGAATTTTACATCGCTTGTATTTTTAAGAACTACCACATTTAGAAAAATATTATTAAAGTAAGTCCTCAAAATTTAATTTTGTGAAAAATCAAAACATCACTATGATTTCTTTTATTTAATATCACAGTACTCTATTATTACTAAAATTAATTCATCATGTGGAAATTTTCAAAATCGATAGTTATGATCAATACTGGGTAAAACCATATGGCCTTTATATAACTGTGTACAGTTTAGAAATAATTGGAAAATCTTCAAAATATAAGAAATAACATTTTGTAATAAAAAACAATCCAAAAGGCTTTCTTCTATAATAATAACTAATTTTTGAAGTGTATTCTTTGTAAAACAAAAAATTACAGTTGCTCAGGTAATTGATTATTTTGTTTATTATTTCCCTTTATTCATATGAAATCATGAACTTAATATATTTATTTTAAATTATACGAACGTTTTAGGAAAGAAGCAAATGCACTATAATATATATATCATTGATTTGAAATAAAGTAAAATAGAGAAATTAATTCCGTAACTAAGTAAACAAACTATGTGATTTATTTTTCAAACTTCAATTAAATATGATACCGAAATATTCAAATACAAAAACTCGCGTTGCAACTAAAGCTTAAAAATATTACATTAATTAATGTATAACCATTAATGGTGATTATTTTATAACTTTAAAATAATCAATCTAATTAATCTTTTTAATATAAGGAGCAGGAAATATGCAAATAAGTATATGTTGGTTGTGCAAGTATCTTTATTTAAAAACTTTCATACTATTAATGAATACATATAAAGCATCTTTACTAATGATGCTCAGAAATAAAAAAAAAATTGTTAAAAGTAAAAATAATTCAATTTTCTTTAGCAAATGCATGTGGTATTTTAAAACTTTCTTAGTGGAAAATTCTAATAAATTTGAACTTTAACAGCTATAGAAAATCTTTGAAGAATTACATTTGCTTAGAGAAAAACAAACTTCTAAAAGATAACTCACACCTAGATTACCTTGCCTTAAGTTAACTGAATATTTTATGTAAAGAGAACTAAAATAATCCTCGCGCGTTAAGACAGCTAGATGTTCGGTGATTTATGAAATAGTTTAAAAAGAATTTTCGATGGAGATGCGCAACTGTCTTTACCAGGTTTTGTTTGCCAACGAGTCAAAGCATTAGAGCTCACCAAAATATTTATAAATTTAAAGGTCACTCACTATTTTAGTAAACATCAGCGTTTTCAGTTAGTTTATTGAATTTCACTTATATTTTTTATTGAAATAAAATGAAACATTTTATTTAAAAATGTTTAACAAAACTTGGAAAACTTTACATTTTATATCACACTTTTGAAAATGCTTATTTTTATTAAGCGAATCAAAACTGGAATTTTAAGAAAAGAATTTATTTTGATCATCAAAATGTATTATGCATTTTTTTACCAGCTGCTACTTTTGAAACAGTGAAATATATAAAAAAAAATTCATTTGGTAACATTATTTGTTTGAAGCCTTTTATTTCTGAATTTTTTCGCATTGAATATAGCCTAACTGCTTAAAGCTGTAGAAGGGCCTTTTTATAACATCCAACTCTTTTTGTTTCCAGAAAGATTCTTCATAAATAGTGAACCACAAGGGAATGTATCCACTTTTGAACATATATAATGCATCTAGATGTATTCAAAACATTTCAACTGTTTTACCAAGAAATTATTATCATTCGTAACTAATCTTAATGTGTGTTTTTAAACACAATCAACTTTATAGGCAAAATTTTCTTATTATATTACCACAATGTCTTGCCGAAGAAATTAAAATTATTCTAAGGCTATTGCCATATCTTTCGGAAGGGCTTTTCCTAGATAGTGGGCCCCATTCCTGCATTACATTTGAAATAACCCTAAAAATTTTGGAACAACCATCTGAGCAAATGTGCGAGCAAAAAATTGAAATTCATTATCCATCTCCCGAAGTTAAATAGTGTGCAGGATAAAAATCAAGGTCTTTTTATAGCGAAGAGTATAATTTTATCACAATGCCATATTAATAAAATGTTTAGTATATAGCATGCTTTCCCAATTTATATTAAACTTAACGATTCACCTGTCTTTATATCATTAAATAATTAAATGAGTGTGTTCCTTTATTTCAACAAAGTATAAAGTAGATCAGTGATATCAAAGGACATTAGCTAATAAACATATCAGAATTTTCCGCGTATCACCTGTATATTAACTGAATAATAAATATATCTATATTTACTCTCATCACTGATGTAATTTATGTAATTTTTTAATATGGAAAATGATGTCGTATAGCTGATTGTGTGTTAAATAGCTTTTCCTAAGAACACCTTTGAAACGTCTTTCAAGAAATATAAATTATATAACTATAGACACTTTCCAGATAGCTTAACAGATGAAAGGCGCTTAAATATATGATACGTATATTCTTCCGGAGAAACTTATATTGATGGTTTTACTTATTACTTGATGGTTGTACGTATTCTCCCATATTACAAAGAAAAAAAGTCCTCAGAAAATTTTCAAGATTCCGCTCAAGCATGTGAGTGTAGAAAACTAGAATTTAACATTCCATTACTTTTTTTATCAAAAAAGATTTACTTGTTCTTTGTTTGGTTTTGCGTCTAGAACTATCAATTCTAAAGAGAACAGTCTTACTATTGGTCTCTTGTGAATCAAATAATTAAATTATAATCATAAATGATTCGCCATCTTTCAGATTTTAAATGGGATATTAACATTAAACTTTTTTTAAGGATAAAGCTTCTTATTCCTTATTTTTTAATTGTATAATCATATCACAGGTTCAAAGTAAGTTCTGAACATTTTTGAAGGTTTTTTTAACAAACCAATTTTTTTTCTTTATAAAAATTAAGTACATGAATGATTTACATAAAATATAATATTTATTAAGGCCCAGTGGCGAAGTGGTAACGTTTCAAGCTCGCAACACACAGGCTCAAGGTTCAAAGTCAACTTTTCATCCCTTCAGTAGGTCGATAAAATTGAGAGTACCAAACATAATTGGGAATCAAACATTGGGAGTTTCGCGTTAGGCTGATCACCTAACCGAGACATAAGCTTTGTACAACACAGTCCTCAGTTAAGAAAACAGATATGGACTCTGTAGGCGTTGGCCCTTTGATAGGGTGTCGTGTAACAGAGTTTAGTTTAGATAGTATTTATAAAAGTACGTTTTAACCTTAATAAAATTCAAATAATGTCTGTTAAATTCATTTAATTCCATATAAATATATATATATATAATATATTAAATATATTTCCTTAATTAGATCAGGCTTAGAGAAATGAATTTTAATAAAACAGAGAAAATATTTCAATAGATATTGAAATAAAAGAATTTATTCTAGTAGTAGTTGCTTATTAGTTATGATGAGTTATGTTATATTAGGTTATTGTAAGTTAAGTTATAGTAATACATTTTCAGATACTTATGTGTGACGATTGAAGCTAGTAAAGGTAGCCTAGTCCCCTGTAATTCTTAGCCCTGGTTAAGTGACACAGTATATAACTGGCATTGTACCCTCTTCTTTAAACTTAACACACTACTAGAAGTATAAAAAGGATATTAGGTCATATAAAAAAATAAATGCTCTCAGCATGAAGTTCATCAGTAGTGTTGGTTATCAAACTCCATTGTCTTTATTTGTTTAGTAGCCAACTTATTAAGAAGAAAATAAGAACATATACTCTTTACTATAATATATAAGGAAACAAATCCGTCAAAAGCTTACATTATTCATTAATGTATTTTTCTGGGGAGTATTTTCCTAATAAAGCTTTTACTGCTGCATTTTAATTCATCATTTGTAGAAACTTAGGACGAATCTCATTAAAGGGTTATGTGAAATAATAGTGATTATTTCACATCAAAATACTGTCTCAAGCTTCTTATTTAAACTTTTATTCTAAATCATTTCAGTAGCTGATTGGATATTCTTGCGTCTTATAAATTCATGAATTCTTATAAATTCATAATTGCAAAATTATATCTATAAATAACAACAAAATTTACGCGATAAAACTAATAGTAAAACCTACAAATTATTAGATTAACATCAGATATATATTTTAACAAAAGATCTGATAAAAATAATTACAGTTTTTCAAAGCTGTTAAAGGCTTTTCCCTTTGTGCAACTTTCCAAAGTATATGAATAGATTTACCTCTTTTTGAATTAGACAGAATTCCCAATATTTTTATGGACCTTTCAAACTGAAGAAAGTTCATTGAAGAATTGTCTACAAGTAATAAATTTTCATTCTATCTGATACTATAATTTTTACTAATACCAAATGATAATACTAAAACTTAAATATTTTACTAATACCAAATGCCTTATCTTTTATTAAAAAGAAAATTACTTGTTTAGTTTACTTGTTACTAAAATGAATTAAATACAATTCAAAGTTTTACAATACTTTAACAGACCAAGCTTATTAACTTTCGTGGGCAGTGCCTTTCAAGAAAAAGATGCGACTTGTAAAAATAATGTAAACTTTCTAATATTGTTTAAAATATACTATCGTGCACCACGAAATGATACATACAGATCCTTCAGGATCAAATCGATTGAGATGTATAACTTTGAAAATTCCCGTAAGTTACAAAGTTTATTTAAATGTTGAAGTAGAACATTTTTCACCCTTGTTCCAATGCATTTTCAAGTCAGAGGCATATTGGGAAAACTGCAAACAAGCTCACAGTAGAAAAGCTTTACTTTTAGAAATAGAAAAAATAGTAAATATTGCTATTTTTCAAAAAAAAAATTATGCTACGAGAATGTTCAAAGACGAGACTATTCAAGGCCGTACATATTTTTAATACTCTCTTAGTGGTTATTCGCAGGAGACAGTTTTAAAGGGCTGTAAAAAACCATTCTCTTTTAATCTTGAAGCGAGCGAAACTCCAGAATGGTATTCATGGCATCATAAGCAACTTTACACTTACTTCAAATCAGCGTTAATTAAGATTTAAATAAACTTCAAACATTGTAGTCAGATATTCAAAATGAAGCATGGCTTACATCCTAATACAAATTTCATAACCCATTATTTTCTGCGCAATTTTTCTCAATTTAATTCTGATTCGACGAACATAAGTATTTTATTTATACATATTGTAAAATATTATAAGAATTTGTAAATATAGAACTAATTAAAACTCCAGTATCAAACAAGCAACTCTAAAATTTTATTCTAATTAAAGTTTAAAGCACTCAGAATTATTTATATGTTCCTAAATTCAGTTATAAAAGTTTTCTCATTTACAGTTTCAATAATCAAATAAATTTTGATGTTCTTAATGATTTTGTTTTGCTCTTAAAGCTCATTAAGAAAATGTTTGTTATTTGTTGATGAGATTAAATTATATATAGTTTAATACAAGGTTTTATTTTCAGAAGTTGCTAAAGAAATTTTGTTCTTTTAGTTTTGCATCCATGTAAGCACCTACGTAATCCCCACATAATTGCATCAATTCAAAATTCCTAGAGGGGAACAAATACATTCATTTCTTATTAAACACAATGAATTTTACAGTTAAGCTTCTTTGTTTTGAACTTTTATGAACCTTTATTTTTTGTTGATGTGCATTTATTAAACATTAGTGATTCATTTGGAATCATGTATTTATTTGAAACAAATTTATTTAATGATTTCAAAATTTTTCCTATTCATTTTATTTTCAGTAACAAATTACTTACATTTTTCAGTACTTTCTAGACAGAAACTTTTCATAATTAATAGGAATATTTGCATTATGTTTCAGACACAAATTGAATGTATTTAAAAGATATTTGGTAAAGGAATTTTAAAATGCAGTGCTTTGGCAACCCAATCAAACATTTTTTTTTCAATTAAAATTTCTCATCATAATTAATTTTCAAAATTTGTAAATTTAATTTAAATTCTATTTTATTCATTAAATTTACAGTATCTACCAATACACATTTAGATTCTTATGTAAATGAGGATATATGATGTCCTGAACTACTCCATGCCTTCTGCAATTCAATATTGTGTAAGAAACGTCAATACCATTAGTTGATGCATGATTTGACGAAATTCAAAGCTATCTAATTTCGCTCGACAAAGCTATCTGAATTCAAAGTCAAAATTGTAGAAAATCATATAAATGACCGATCCTTAAGGCCCTTATCTTGTGAGTTAAACATTTCAAAATCAACAGTGGCTTTTATGATTAAGAAGTGCTAGGTTAGTGGTGAGTGTCCTAATCGGCTGCGACCCGAGTGATTTACGAAACTAAGAGATAGAGACCGACTTGCGCTGTCCAAAAAAATTCAGAAAAACCACTCCAAGCTAATAATCTACATACTCCGGAAGTTTCAGCATGCATCCAGATTTGCTACGTTAATAAATACTATTTGCAAGGAAGCACGTTTGTTTGGTTTCCATATTCGTGATGTCACACATAAATCAAATTAAGAAATGCAACACTAAGGTGCTTGGTTGAGGTGGTGCGAGGCACGTTGAAATCGGGATGTAGATGAGGCGAAATAGGTTCCATGGAGGGATGAATCCAGGTTTAAGCTCTCCCAGTTGGATGGCAGATTCTAGTTTTGGCGTATGCTTGGAAAACACTTTTAGACAGAATACATTGTCCATATACCCATGATAAGATTATGTGTAGTTGAAATTATAATCCGAACATGTTTCTCAGAGTCTAGAGATTGAGAGACTTGATCCCGATTCATGGTAGTCTCAATGCCAACCCCTGTTCCACTATTCTTGAGAACAATGTGCTTCTAACTCTATGGTGATTTTAAGGGTTGGATCATTGTTACTTTCAGGATGGCCTCACTTGTCATGTTGGGCATTCACCATACATTGATATGTTGACAATAAGGAGAACCGATTGGTCTGGTATGGCTAGAGTCTAGTCTTGAATCCAATAAAAGAATAGATGAGTCGCTAGCCGATTTAATGAGTGCAGTAACCGTCTAAAATCGGTGAAAGAAGTTGCATATTTTTTAAGCCAAATGAAAGGAAATACTTCTGTCCATCAGTAAAACACTTGCGGAAGTTTTGTCCCAATGGGCTAATGCTGTAATTATCTCACGTGGAGACTCTACCAACTACTGAATAGAAAATATAAATTGTGTTTATTTCCTTTATTCCAGGTGTTGTAATACTTACTTATATATAGTGTGTTATTGAGTTTAAATTATGGAAAATAAAAATTGATTTAAATATTAAAAGTTAATTTAATAACTATTTTAAATTTGTTACTTTATACATTCTTGTAATTTAAAAATTGCTTGAAAAATTAAACAGATTTTCTAAATAAACAGTTTTATAGATATATGTCCTTATTTATTAGAAGCCTAAACTAAGCCTAAACTAAGTGTGGCCGGTGGTTACAGTGGCCTGATTTCCAAAGGAATTGTTCTCGTTACCATAAGAGAGAGATAGTGAGTTCTACACCGACCCAACCAAAGATCAGTTATGTTAACTAATAACTTATGGCACGTGTAAAGACAGTCGTAGTTTCAAAGTACTCTGAGTGAAATGATATCTCTGGAAATTGCAAACTAAGTCTAGATGTCTATTTCAAAGCTATTGCTTCCGAATTGTAATGATTCTTTTTTTAAACCCATTAAAGAATTTTCAGACTTCTTAAATATAGTAGATAATTGTTAGAATTTTTAAGCAAAGCATGTAATTGATAGAATCAATAAATGGAGTAGGTGACCCAAGAAAATGGAACTAAGGTAACCTTAAGTTAAGATACATTTGGTACAAAATATTATTATAAAGCTGGAGTGATTAACTGTTAACTATAATTCAACCAACAAAAAAGAAACGTCTGAACCAACAGAGCCTACGGTATCTGAATAAGCTAAAAACTGCAGAATCTATATTTTAAAATTAATAAATCATCTTATGAAGGTGATAAGGTTTACTGCAGAAAAATATTAAATAAGTTTTCCTTTTTAGTTAATATTTTAATATTTTACAAACATAAACAATCGTTTTAAAAAGTGATTATGCAAACTGCTTATAAAATCATTTAAGTTCACCCGACACCCAAAAAACTGTAAACTAAGTTATATTTTATAACATTATTCAACAATTTTAACTCTTCCTTTAAACAACGTATTATGTTTGTAATGTTTTTGATGATTTTTTAACATTTAGTACGTAAGAAAGTATTTCTAATGGCAAAAACATGAAAAGAAACATTGTTATAAAATTGTGTTATTCTGCATATACATTTTTATTGATAAAAATGAATTAATAATTTCAAAGTTTTGTCAAGTATTTAATAGAATGAAGCAAAACTGCTTTAACTATTTATGTTAACTTGAATATATTATTATATCAATTCTTATTTCCCCATATATTAAATAATTATTGTTTGGTGTGTGTTTCGCTTCAATTTCAAAATATAAATAATACTTAAATAAAAAATGTGTGCATCCTAATACTTATTAAGAAATTGAATAACAAGAGAAGTAGGAATTAGAATAATGGAAATTCATTAAACATAACGTATAGATATTTTAAAACCTACAAACCAAATATGTTTTGTTAAGTCCTTGATGTTTATGAATCATACACACAAATCTAAATTTCAATAAAACTAATTCTAATTTACTCAATATAACAATGATTAACTACAAAATAATTTAAAACAATTATTTAGTCTCTTTGAAAAACAGTTTTTGAAATTTGAAACTATAAAATTTATATATAATTCAAATATCTATTTTATAAAATGAATTAATAATTACACTAAGATAAGTAAATACCTTAATACAAATTCATGAGAATTTTTTATAATGCTTGATTAAAAGCAATAAGTGTTTTTAGATAATAAATAATTCCTTTCTTTGTGCTTTCGTTTTCCAAGAAAATCTTATTCAAGTTAATATATAAGAATATCAAACTGAAAAATTCAGTTAAGATATCAGATTGTGTATGAAAGAATCCCTATAATCCAATCGAATGTATAGAAAATAGGATACTTTCCAGTTAAAATAATCCCCATAAAATTTCATTTTTAATTTTCTTATTTTAAATTTTTACATAATTTTAAAGTTTACTTTGATTTTAAACAACGCAAATTCAGATATATTAAAGTGTTACCATTCATACTATCTTTTATCATTAAAAATGTGATGTTGATGTAATATATTAGAGAGAGAGAGTTATTAAATAAAATTAATTCTCTTAAAATATATTTATTCATTAAATATTACAACTTTTAAATAACAAATAAAAGTATAAATAAATTAGAGCAAAATATAAAATTGCAGAAAATTTGCTTTAAAATTAATTATGAAAATAAATATTTAACTAAGTGAATTCCTTTGAATACCTGTACCTAGTCTGATGCAATTTTTTAAAGAATGAATAATTTCCTTCCAATAGAATTATTCATATTTCTCAACTCTATAATTAATAATACTATTATCCCTTGCTATGTTGTTTCTGAACTACTTTTATTCCATTTTTAATCATTTAATTACACGATTTAGTCAAAGAGGAATTACATAAAAAAAGTTAATAATTATGCACAATAATTAATAAATTTTATTAACAGAAACATAGAGCAACGTAAAGAAATGTATCATCATTTTTAATGAGATAGAGAGAGATTTTAAATTAAACTTGGTCGATTTAAAAAATTTCTTTGTAACCATAATAGCTATTTTTAATTCATAAGTTTTAAAATTATTCTAGCTTATGATTTGTGAATATTATTTATAAAAACAAAATAAAATTAAAAATTCATGTAGTAAAGTGTATTCTAAAAAAGTCTAATGAAAATATGTAAAAACATTTTAAAACGATTGTAATTTAAAATTTTGTATTATGCATACTTATCTTTTCTTTTTATTCACTTACAAGAATGTGTCCTTTGTTTAAATTACTATCAGAAATTTAAAAGTTGTGGAGATTGAACATAAAATGTATATATGTTAATTGTGAAAAAATTGTTTTCCTTTATTTATTTTTACTATGCAATTTAAATCTTAAGGGATTTCAACAGCATGTTTTAAGATGTATATTAATCCTTGAGCTTAAGATAAGCTTAATTCTAATGATTTTAAATATAATTACTGTTTCTTTGTTTTTTTCGTGTGACAAATACTTCTGAATCGAATTTCTAAATGTCAATTTATGACGTATAATGTCTATAAATAAAATTTTTGAAATAATGTAATTCCACTTTCTGGAGACTATTTTAACATTTCCAAAAACAGTGTTGAATCAATATTATTTATCAAATTCAATTCGACAGACATTAAGTCAAAGAATTTTCTATAAAAAAAAACTACTCATTTAAACATTTATGCAATTCAAAGTTTGTATCAAATACAAAGAATAACAAAAATTATTATTCATTTTTTTTTTATATGCAAAGATGAAAATTTCCTTTTTATTCTTACAAAAAGAACACAAGACACTAGTTCTGCATTTGAAAGTGTTATTGCTGAAATATAAAATTAAATAGAAAATAAATATTAAAACTTAGTAAAAATAACATTCATAGGCTTCAAGAACAAAAACATTAAATTTGCATTTGAGCAATTTTCCAATAAGTACAATATCAGATTTTATTATATATATATATATATATATATATAAATTTGAAGTACAAAACTTAGCATCTTCTTATAAATATTATAAACGTAATATACGTACTTATCTAAATCTCTAATAATTTATTTACTTTTTTACATTAGTGTTTATTTAACTTTTAAACGCATGACAGTTTTGTTTTTAGTAGCATTCATGAAACCCATGAGAGAGAGAGAGTGTGTGTTTCTCTCTTCTTTCTATGTATACATGTCTAATAAAATACACTTATTAATAAATTATAGGGAATAAAAATATTTGAAAACATGAATTTTATAAAATAAAATTTCTTTATGATATACATTAAATACTTAAGTGCCAATTCAAATCAGAAACGTGATTTCAATAATATGCTTATTATCATTTACTTTCATTTTAAAAAATGTATATTGCTATATAGAACATCAAGTAAATAATTTGAAAACATTCCCGGAAAACACAAATTTATTACTTTTAAAATAGTTTTATACTATAATATATTACTAAAAAAAATAGGATTTCCAAAAAAATGCTACTCATTATTAGACTCTAAAAGATCATAAAATTTTTAGTATTTGAAATTCAGAAAGTTATACAAATGTTAATAAATTTACGAATCAGAGATCTATTTTACACCTTTTAGATAAATCTTCATTCGCTACAAAACATATTAAAAGCTTATAAAAAAAATTAATTTATCTCAAAATTATCCAAAAAATAACAGGTGACAAATTCTTCATGAAAAATATATTTTAAGTTTTTATTCATTACTGGAATAGAGTCTGGTAAGATAGAGAGCTTTGTTCTTGGGGCCGAAAGTAATAAATTCCATATCACAACCAAACGAAGACCATGTATTAAGATGGTGTGTGCACGATAAATATTTTGTAAGAACCTCTGTTCCTTTTGTGTCTGTGGCTTTGGTGGGAAAAGAGGGAGAGTTCTTTGCTCTCGGATCAATTTTGTCATTTGAATTGAGTTCAAAATTATGAAGTGGTTGTCAGTGTTTAGCTATTTCCCTTTTAAAAACGCTTAGAAATCTGTGGAGTGTTCTAATTTAATCCATAATTTTAATACATTATTTTTTTTATAATAACATATTCAAAAATAATAAAAAAGATATATATTTAAAATTTAATCTTCTGAATATTTCCTTTATTTTAAATTCAAACTTTACATTCAGCATTCAATTTAATATAAGTTCCTTTTAACTGAATTCCTCGTTTTGCCGATACTTTCAAAGATATCCCCAAATCAAACATGTTCACTCTATTCCAATTAGAATAATATTTAATTCTGCTTTTACTTAAAACTTAACTGAAGTATACTTAATCTTAACAAAACTGATTTCTTCAAATAAAATTCATCCATTCGAACACTTTAAAAACTAACAAGATTTATACAAGAACAAAATTCGGAAGTAAAATTTATAAAAGTAAATTAGAATATAAATATTTGATTTATTATATTATCCTTAAAATTTCTATATCAAACATGTTCACTATGTTCCAGTCAGTATGAAATTTAGTTCCTCATTTGCTCAAAAATTAATCAAAGTAGTAGTTTATATTAAGCAAACAGATAACAAGTCTACAAATAATATTTATCAATTTAGAACACGCAGAAAATAAGTAAGATTTTTTGTAAAAACAAAATGCAAAAGTAAATTTTAAAAACTGAATCAGAATAAATATTTGATTCACTAAATTAATTCTTAAAGCCCTAAGCCCATTGTAATATGCATATTTATGTGCTTATAAAATGCATCTTGGGTATGTAGAAATTTAGAAAATTTATATAAGGATATCCAAAACTCTATAATTATCAATGCAATAAAAGCAATGAGAAATAAGCAAAAATAAATAAAAGAGCGCATATAGAAGTTTGATAAAAGCATTGATTCACTAATCTGGTGTCATTATTTTATAATAAAGGAAAATATGGTATTATTTTTCTTAATACATTTTTATAATTCATTTGTGATTTTCATTATTCTTTATTTATTAGGAAAGGAAGGTATTATTGAACTCCAATGTGTTTTCTCTGTCATTATTTTTTTTTTCATTGTATTCAGTTCAAATTTTTAATATAAATAGAAAAGTTTTTCAAGATTTATTATTTTAAATCATTTATAATGTGAAAATATTTTTAGAGTATTTACATGATAGAACATACTTTATATATCAGTTTATGAATTTATAAAAACTATATAAAATAATTTCAATAGATTCTTTAATTATTTTTTCCATCGTGTTTTAATCTCCAAAAAATTAATAAAAGATAACGGATGAATGATCATTGTTTGAAAAGTACTTTTAAAATTATTTTAAATATTTTATTTTTAAATTTTTGTTGTAAGCAATTTGTTAATGTAGAAAATTTACTTTTTCTCAATACTATCACAATATTACCATGTATATAAATGTTGATTTGCATAGGTAGACAATTTTTTTCTCAATTTATTCAAAATATAACCTGATATATAAATAATGGTTTAAATTTATAATTTTAAGAAATATATGATATGAGAAGAGAAGAAATTATGTTTGATTATAACTTTTAACTCTTATCCAAACTATTCATTGATATTTAATTATTTAAGAAACTTTATAGAAATTGTAATAAATAGAAGCAATACTGTTTTAGAGATTTCAAAACTTTTTTAATGAAATGCATTTTTATCAATAAATTTTTATTTCAATTAAATGCTTAAAGTTAAAGAATATATTTCATGAATTAATTTATTTCTTGCACTTGGCTTTCACCTAAAAACTTAGTTTCAAAACTTTTTTTGTTAATTTCATTATGGTTATTCAAATGTTTGATTAATATGAAACGTTTTTAGTCTTTAACATGTATGTAACTTTAGCATAGAGATAATAAAAAACCAATCTGAAGATTTTATTTATTTTATCAAGTTTACATATTTGATAGCAAATTGAAATTCCAAGTCAGGAAATGGTTGAAATGTGTAACTTTTGAATAAATTAGATGAGAAAATATCAAAATTTCCTTCATAAAAAAACCACCTTAAATAATGTCTTTTACATCTAGACGCACTATAAACAGATAAATAACAATTCTTGAAAAAATTACTTTTTAAATGCTCATTTGTTAACTTTCAGTGTAAACAATTTGTTATAACACAAATTGTTTTAACACTTTCAGGTAAAAATTTAAGAGATTCTATTTATTTTAAATTCCTGAAATAAAATTTTAACAGTAAAATATATTACACATTTAATTTGGAGCAAAAACACGTGCTATGTATCATATGCATTTTTTAACATTAGAATATGAAACTTATTATAAAATATGTATGTATATATTTATAAAATTAAGTGAAAAATACAAATTGCTTATTTTATTTAAGAACTTTGTATAAATTTTTAATGATTTTCTTACTTTTAATGTATTTTTATCAGTAACCAAACAAAACATACTTATATTATTGGCATTCTATAAAAAGTTTAAATATGAAAAAAACTAGTTTCTCAACATAAATTTTCCAAACTTCATATCCTTTCAAGCATCATCTTCCAAACAATCAAGTATTGAAAGTTTATATATGATATTAAATAAAATATTCATATTTTATTTAATATCATCTGTTTTAATGTTTTCAGTTCATTGAAGTTGTAATGTATTTACCCAATATTTATGCTATTTGAAACAAAAGAATCAGATTTTATTTGATTTCAGTGATTAAATTCGATAGTATTTTTTGATAAATAGAACTCATTAATTCATAATCATTATTATTATATAACTTCAAAATTAAAACACTTTTAGTGGAAATATAATTCTACCGGAGCAACAAAATGAAATGCCTATTTAGAAAATAGAAATACTGGTACTTAGTTTTAATTATAAAGTATGTCATTCATAACATTTTAAAAATAATGAATAACTTTATTGGGGAAATAAAGAACTATTTAACAAAAAATGTATGTTAAGAAATTCTTCATATTTCACATAAATGAAGTGAAGTTATCACATAAATATGCTTTTGGATTTTTTCTTTAATATATTTATTAACAAATAAATTATCTCATACGGCATTTTATTAGTTTAATGTTGATATCTTTTGCACAGCTGGGAAGATCGAGTAATGGTTCTGTGTACATCCGTGATGTCAGTCACTTAACAGCTGGAATCTACAAATGCGAAGTATCTGCAGATGCACCTTCCTTCCAAACTGTGTCTGCGGAAAAACCAATGGCTGTACAAGGTACTTATCTGTTTTTATTTATCGATAATTGCTAGCTATTTCATTGCTGTAATTCATTTGCGAGCATTTAATAGCAAAGTATTTTCAACGATATTTTTACAAAAATTTCCTAGAATATTTAACCTTATATCGACAAAAAGATTCTTAATGTGATTATTTTTTAGATAAAAAAATACTTATAAGAAGCCTTAGAAGTGACTTTTATATCTGTAAAAATGAATTTAAATTTTAGATCTGAACTACAATTATTTCTAAAAATAATTATAATAAATAAAACGTGTTATATAATTAATTTAATGATCCTGTTTAAATTTCATTTTATTAATAATTCAAATCAGTTATATTTCAATGTATAAAGTTATTAAACCAAAATTCTAACTGTTTAAACAAGCAAATGTTATGGATACTTTTGCAATAAACATGTCATTAAAGAGAACTTGTCTAAAAATCCTAATAATATTTATTAATTAAAGTAAAGTTAAAGTTATTTCGAAAATTTTTTAAAGAGAAGACAATATATTTCAGGATAGTTTTCTTTTCACTGTCATCCATTTTATTTTCTGTTTTTCTTCTATATTTTCTAGTACACTTCTTTTGGTTGATATAGTTAAATTGATTTAATTTTATTGCTTTCAACAACAAAATCTTATTTAAATATCGTAATAAATGTTTTAATTAATATTAAAATACGTTTTTAATTGATACTAAAATATTTTGCATTACAATATCTTACGCAATTGTAATCGATAAATATTTTTATAAAAGAATTTTTTAAGTAATCTGAATTACCATTTTATGTTGTATTTCAGAGTATACTTTGAAAACTTCAATAAGAATTTTGTAAATTGTATGAAGGAAAATATACGATTAGCTATAAAGGTATAATTGTACACAACATTATTAAACAATATTACTTAAAAATTGTGTACTCTAGAAGATAAGAAATTTTGCATAGAACGTCAATATGAATTTAACTGAACAATAAAAAAAACTATTTTAAAACTTCATCCCAGAAAAGCATTTGTCAAAGATTTATATTTAGCATACATTTATGGTAAGTTATAATTTTTTGTATCAAAACATGTTCAACATGACAGAGATCATTTTCAGCTACCATCTGGAGTCACCTGGATCCAGATGGAGTCATCACCATCTGGATCTACAGTCAGTCATGTTACATTGCCTGACAGCAGAGTAATGTGATAAATGCTAAGAACATGTCGCTTAATGTTTTTAACATCAGATAAAGCTCTTGAATTATCACAATTTGCGAGATGTTTTAAATACTGCTCAAAACCAGAAGTCATATGTTGTTGAGGTTTGAGGACAGGAAAGATTACCGATCACGAAGGTGTTGACTGATGGCATGATCTTCTATGGGGTGGTTTTTAAGGATGTTCTTAAAACAAAGTTTAATGTGTGGATGAATTCCCTTTTGCATAAAAATTGTGAGTGAAATACAGTGACAAGTTTGTAGATAAGGAATAATAAGAATATACATAGTTATTTGGTGATTAGACATGTAGCAGCTGTTTTCTTGAAAAGATACAGGATGAGAACAAATAATCTAGTAAAATCGAGCGACATCATAGTTTTTAATTACTGCTATATAAATAAATCTTGAAAGTGGATTTTCTGGACTTCAAATTCGTAACTGTAACATTTGAAATAGTTCATATGAAAGTGCACTTCATCAGTGCAAATTATAATCCAAAACCATTCTGCATCAACTTCAATGCGAGCAAGAAACTGAAAATAGAATTGTTGTCTAATCCCAAAATTATATGGATGCCACATTTAAGAATTTGAAACTTTTAAGTAAAATAATAGATGATTCTACAGGATTTTTGACGGTTGAATGGAGCAGTGATAATCGAAAATACCTTGAGATAATTTTCGGCTGTTCTTTCCTCCACCTTTTTTTGGGACTCAAGTAAAAAGATAGCTGGTGTACAGCGACAGTTTATTGTGTGTGTGTTATAGAGAGGACATCGCTCTGTAACTAAAATTTCTGTTTTGACTTTCTAAGCCATATTTTATATGATCGTTATGGCTTAGAGACATCCCTCTCATCATGAAAAATTATGTAATTATATAGGCTTCTTAAGCTACCTTGTGTAAAGGTATTTTTAGTACTGGAGGCTTCAGTCTAAACATGAATAATCAGTTAATTTTTTGAACTACTTTAGCCATATTTACATGTGAACTATGAGTGTAAGAGACACTAGTCTCATAAATGCGCCTATCAGCTTCTCAAGCCATAATTGGTCTTACATACTTGTTTAATGATGCTTTGAAAGTTAAATTAAAATTGGCATTGTAATTTTGTTTGTGATTATTCCTCCTAAACCTACGCAAATTGATTTACAAAGGGATCATTATTTCGGAATAAAAGGAGGAATGTTTATTGGGGCTCATCAAATTCATCCGGCAGACATAAACCAGTGAATATTTCACACTTGAATTTCAAACCTCTTAATAATATTGACTGATTAATGATATAATTATTATAAAAGAAAAAATATATGCATTTATATATACTTTTTAATATATGCATCCATGTTTAGGAAATATATCATTCCATAAAATGATGTATTTCCTAATCATGAAATAAAATAATCATTATTAATGCGCATGAATTCATTTAACAAAAATTGTTTAATTATCTTCATGCTTTTAGTTTCTGTTTTTAATTATGTTTGAATACAAAGTAAAAATATAAATAGTTTTAATATAAACAAATAAATCTAACATGAATGAAAAAACATTTATATATTGTTAATGTCTTAAGTATGTGGAAATAGTTTATATTAATTTAAAACGTTTTTGCAGTTTCACAATTATTTTGAAAAGTAATTTTTTCATTTCATTTCTGTGAAAACCCATTTCTGGAGTTCTCTTATGAATTCATACAAAATAAATTCAAATTCCTCCTTAGAATTATTATAGTTTTCCGTTGTAAATTATAAAACATTAAATATTGTACAAAACTAATGGAATATATTTTTTCTTAATATTAAAAAACACAGTAAGAAATGCACTACAAAATATAAGGAAGGGTATTACAGTTACATCTTTCAGAATAAAAACTGCTGAATTTTTTTGTCTATTTTATTCATTACTTTTGGATCATCTTAAATAAATAATATCGTTCATGTCGTGACTTCCATGCTAGAAATAATCAATCATTTGACAAGTAAAATAAGCAAGAAAACAAATAAATGTATAAAAAAAAATTCCTTATAGGCTCAATAATACTGAGACAGCTGAAACGTATTTTGGATATCAAGTAACTTTTTACTGTATGACATTTCCACAATCCCATCATAAAGATAAATAGTGCCTGTAAAAAATAACATCGAAAGCTACAACTGAATATTTTACGAAATTTTTTAATAAATTATCTGCTGATACATCCCTTAAGCAGTTACAAAGTTGTTGTACGAGATATAAAACATAATAAGAAATTTCTTAGAAACAGATGGTCAACAAAAGAATAAAATAACTTCGTATTTTTAATATCTTACATGTAAACACATCCCACAAGTAGGATAATTTAGTACTTGGGAATATGCAACAGCTGTATTTCTTTTCTTTCTATACTCTGTGAAAGTAAACTGGGTATTTGCATAATTTAATACTAACTTTAGCTTAAATATAATCCTATAAAATTATCATCGGAGCAATGTTTTATAGATAAATAGAACAAATTAATTAATATGGTATAATTTGCATGGTATAATTTGCATATAATAAATTTACCTGCAAGAATTTCTTACAGATTTCATTTTATTTACTGAGTATAAATAAATTGTCTTCTTTGCCAAATATGTATATACGTATTAATTTATAACAGAGGATATAATTTCCTTCAATATACATATCACTTACTATACAAAATAATGTTCATGCGTAATAGTTATAGAAAGATTATACTCAGATTTTTTAATTGAAATGTGATTTTCATCATTTCTTTCTAAATTTCTGCATGTGAAAAAAATTTTAGTAACTTTACTTTTTACAAAATAAATTAATTGTTTTCTTCAATAGAAATTTTTGTGTTTGAATTTATTACTAAATGAAATTGACATAAATATGTTTTTCATCTTTAAAGTTCAAATAAATGCAAGCAAACAAACTTGTATTCATTTACAAAACATATTTAAAAAAAAAAAAACAAATTTGTTTTGAGTGTTAATGTTAATATCATATATAAATTATTATATTATTTCTTATATCTCTATAACTCTTCACTGTAATTATTTAATATCAATTTCTTTAATTTTGAAACTTTGCAAGCTTTTTTATAAACTTTGTCACGTAAAAGTAGTTAAATTCTTACAATAGAAAATTTAAAACAATTAAAAAATAAAATTCAATAAATAGTAAAAAGAAAGTTCTTGTGAGAAAAAATAGCAGGAAAAGATTAATCACCTCTTAGATACAATTTGTTGACCCAGAATCATAAGTTATTTTACCCATGTATGTTAAAGAAATATATCTTATATTCTACTCATTTCTTTTGTTGTTATCATGTGACATAATCTGTAGGATTTGTTTGAGATAAGACTTAGACTGCTCTTTATTTGCATTGATGTTATCAATGGTAAAGGCAACTTCCTTTGATCAATTGATTCTCCTTTCCTTGATTCCTTTATTGTGCACTAGACAAATGTGAAATCAGAGCCCTTTGAGCTTTGCAATATGTTGGTGTTTCTGGATATCATGCTTGATGTGATTTGTTCTGTTACTAATTGAGCAAGGAGGTTATATATATATATATATATATATATATATATATATATATACAAGATTTATTACCGTGTTACTTTTAGCTTGAGAATAGTAATTAATAACTAATAATATGTTATCTAAATTGATTTATAATATATAACATTTAATTTTAAACAGGAATGTTTTTTTTATATGATTCACATTTTTTCCTTACTTTATGTTGTTTCATTACGACATGCAAAAACATTTGTTTGAGCCATATTTATTATTATTATTTTTATACATCAAGTTGAATTGTGCTATTTATTCAAATACAACTTTGATAAATATTTAAAAAAAAGTTGTGGATTAAAATATCTTATTTCCCAAATCTGAAGTAGTATTGCTTCATATGAAACTAAAATTTTATTCCACATAAATTTTATCCATTTTAAGTTTAAATTTATTTTAGTCCAGGTTTTGGATTTAAACTAAATTTTGAATATATTTAATGAAAATTTTCATTTGAATCTATTTAATTTTTTCATATTAAAAAGTAAATATCAGTTTTTAAATTTGTTCTTCTCATACATGTATTAAAATTTCAAGTTTCTGTAATATTTTAGATGTTTATAATTTACTCGTTTCAAATTTTCGAAATCTAAACAAAAGCCAAAATAGATTGACTGTTTTTATTTTTCGTAAAAACAGTCACTTTTCTCTTAGAAACAAGTAACTGGATGCATGTAATATTCTATAGCTAAGCAATGTGAATTAAATTACTTGCGATCACTTTTAACTGACGATATTTTTATCTATAATAATAGAAGAATATAAACAGTTGTTCATGAAACTATCTTATAATATGTATATGTATGATGACCAATATTAGGAATTTTTTCGGTTACCCGCCAGATTGTTGGCTTCAATCTAAATGTAATAATTAATGAATGCACAGGCATTGTTACAAATACGTATTTGAATGATTTTTTACTCTTCTTGTGTTTCTCTATTGTGCATGGTAAAATAATAAAATTCTATTAATTTCCTTGAAAACGATAATTTCTTATACCATTTCAGAATCCACTGGAAACGCTCAACGGGCAGCAAACTGCAGCAACATTAATCTCCTGATACTCACCATATTATTGATACTGCAGTGGAGGTGCCACGTTTGGTGACGCTCTCCTCTTGCGCTGAGACTTTCACCTGACAGTTGCTTTGTGCCTTGAGATTTCGGTTCTTCTCCATGAAACGGAGAGCTTCACAAAGCTTCTCAATAAAATGGAATGTTCCTTGTATAACATGCGCAATCAAAGACATTGTTTACGATGAATGCAAGGTAAAAAAGCTCAAGCAACTAAGAAAACATTTCCGAGTTTAGGTACTGTCCTGTACTAAAATAACATTCAATGTGTATCAAATGTTTACAAATTTGGATCGACGTATATTATGCTTCTAAGATTCTTCTACCAGGAAGGTCCTTAGAAGTCTGTTATATCACTACTTAGAAAACTATTGTTTGTAAATCATGGAAATGGTTTTTAATGATTGTATATATTTATGCTCATTTAATTGAAGTATTGTAACAATTATCAGAATCATTTGTTAAAGAACTTTAAGCCAATATTCAATGTTACCGAATTTCCCTATCATCTCATTCAATTAAACTATTCATGTACCTCACTTTTCCTCTTCAATATTGGAAGTGGTAGGTAGAACATTTTAGTTATAAATATGGCGGCTTTTTACGTAGTCATATTTATTCAAAAATAAATTTATTCTTAAAATAATATTGGAATAAAGAAAATTATCACATTTATGACATCAATATACTATTTCATCTATTAAATATTAGGGAATAAATCATTTCCTTGTATCTGGAAACTACTTTTAAAATGCATGAAGAGAATTTGAAAATACGTAAATTTGTAGCTCAAAAAAGAAAAGCTTCAAAATTCAATCAGACATATCAACGCTTTTAAGATGATTACTTTAGAATGCTCATCCAAAAACTGAATGCAGATTTTATCAAAATATTCTTTACAATGAATAATAACAGTAGAAATATAGAAGTCTTAAATCAGATCTTTACCTTTCAGAGCTTAATAAGTAAAAAGAGTGGTTCGTAAAAATAAGGTAAATAAAAATCAAATTATAATGATTTCGCAAGATATTACAATTCATTTTATTGATTTGTTCCAAACATATTGCTTTTTAAAACATATACCTTTTCTTCTAAGAAAAAATTATATTTAATTAAGTCTTCCAAATCCATACCGTAAAAATAATTCGTTTATAAGAATTTTAAAATTATTTATTTTTGAACAAAATGACTACGATGTTATGAATTGAAAGAAAATGGGGAGTAAAAATTATTAATCCCAATGAATTTTTAATATATATATATATATATATATTAAAAAATTTCATTATTTGTTGGCATAGAATACCATTGCTGTTATTCTGTTTTATTTAATAATGTACATTTAATTTTAGAATTTATGATTAACTTAAATTCAAAAAGAATCAATAATATGTTAACTTCATGTTCTTTATTTCGTATGCCCATAAATTAATGTATTATTGCTTAATAATTAACTGTATATTATGAAAAAATAAAGTTTATCATTGTACAATATCAAAATATGCTTCCTATTTCTCAATATTATATAATAAAACATCATAAAAGAAATTAATATTTAGCACAAATATTATAATTTTACATTTTAATAAAAGAAATAAAATTTGTAAGAAATTTTCACACTAAAAACAATTACAACAAATAAAATATTTTATAAGCAAATAATCATTAAACTTTTTATATAATATGCTCTTTTTTATATCTTACGCTGAAAACAAGGTTAGTTAAAATTTAGTCAAAAGTTTATCTAATTATTTTATAATATAGAGAGGATAAGTTAAAAATAAAAATTGCAATTATCTATAATTGCAATTTTTTTATGTAATACCTTAAATTAAATAAACCTTAAAGTCACAGACTTTGTTGGATTAAAAGACGATATGATCATAGATCAAATTAAAAATGCAAGGTAATTCTGTGATTGTATGGTAATTAGGTAAACCAATTCAATGGTAATAAGAAAAAAAAGTCAGAAGTGAGAAAATGTATAATTTTGATAATAGAAATAAATTTTTTAATTTTATATCTGAAGAAATTTTGAAACGTTACTTCTTAAAAATTCTAAACAGTAAATAATAACAAAAACCTATGTATTATATATAATTTAAAAATATTTATTGTATCTTAGTTTTAAATTGAGAATTTTGTTGTAAAAGTTATTAATTTTATCATTATAAATGAAAATGAATGATAAATAAACCTGTTTTTATAAATCTTTTATGAGAATATTAATATCCTAAAAAAATATTTTAAGAAGTCTTCAAAGTAGAAATTTTTATAATTAAAAAGCATTTAAGATTTTTTAATAAGGCATTTGAGATTTTTTGGTAAAGCTCTCTTTAATTTATTTCCTCGAACAACTTTCAACTTAACAATTAATTAGCCATGACTTTTCTTAGTAAATTAAATAATGAATTTCGAAATGAAAATTACTATTCAAATAAAACAAAACACATCTAAATTATTTAATTAATCAAATAGAATTATACTTAATAAATAATTTAGTGATTTCTGGTGTCGAAGAAAATACTTTTAAAA
Organism: Latrodectus geometricus; assembly: GCA_026290005.1. Lineage (NCBI taxonomy): Eukaryota > Metazoa > Arthropoda > Arachnida > Araneae > Theridiidae > Latrodectus > Latrodectus geometricus. The sequence continues at coordinate 273,399 of JAPDSC010155530.1, forward strand.
TGCATATCTGAAATTATAAAACCATCGCACTATCTAGTAGTCAAATTCTTATAAAAATTACCTAAGTCTATCTACCTTAATTGACAAAAACTACATACTGAAACATAAGTTCTTTTAAAGCAATAAAAGTCTGTAATCTGTCCCATTTCAATGCATGTTCCTCGTCAAAATCTCAAGGAGAACACGTTTTGTGTGAGAAAACGAAACTAAGAATCAGCAATGATTACATTTTTATAGGATTTCAGAGTTTTCAATTACAAAATTTCTATTCATTCGTATTCAAAGTACTTTCAGATTTTATGCAACTACATTTCTATTAATTTTCAAATAACTTAAAAAATTTAAAAAATAGAGAAGTATCAGATAAAATGTAGCCTAATATTTGAATCTTTTCATAGAACTCAGTTGTTATTCATTTAAACTTTAAAGGTACTCATTTAAAGGAATCGAACACTGCACACAAGAAAGTTTTACATAACACTATACAAATATTTTAATGGATTTTAACAATTGGAAAGCAAATTTTAATTTAGTTTTAGCTAATAACGGGAATATATTAAAATGATTTCGGCCGTAACTGCGTAATTTATAGCAAAATATTACATGACAGCTAATGATTTCTATTACTTTAATAGCAATTAAAACAGAAATTGTAATAAGATTATAATAAACGAAAATATTGAAACGATATAGCAATTTTTACAGCAGAAAATTGTCAGTAACTTTTGAATTTACAAGCTGATCTAATTCTTTTCATGTAATATGATCAGAATTTCTATAGATCGTTTCTTAAATGTTCAAGTAATTATAATTCAAGCACCAGTGCCATACAATATTTTGTTGGTTGCTATCTGAGGTAAAATCTTAAGAAAACACTAAAAAGTAAATTTTAGAAACTACCACAAAAAAAAAGTTATGATAGACATTCTTTCTCTCTTTCAATTTTAATTTACATTAACGATTATGAAAAAGGAATTTTTACTATCATTTTTCATGGTAATTCATATAGACATATGATTCTATTTCACAAGTATTTTAAGAAAAACGTAAGAAGTAGAAGTGAAGTAAAAAAAATAAACGACGTCTATTATTATCATAATTTATTAACAAAAATTAAAAACTAAACTGTAAAAATAAATCAAAAAGTCTAACTTTCTCATATTTGTTTACATCTTTATTATTAAATTCTATCTACAGCATTTTCTATAACTTTTTTAAACAACTTACAAATCGTTGTAGTTACAATAACATAGATTCTTAAATTCGAAAATCTTTTAAAATTTCAACTATTGGCAGTCTCATTAGTATAAACAGTTTTTTTTTTCATATAATAAAAGAAAAACAAAATATTATAGCTAATTAAGTAAACATTTAAATTTTAAAAAAATCATTATTAGCATTATTACCTTCATAGTTTTTTACTTTCAATAAAATATCGTTAAATTGTAAAGCTAATATTAATAAGCTATTTAATTTGCATTGAAATGCTATTATAAAAAAATAAAATAAATCCCATAAAATGGTAAAAAAAAAATATTAGAGTTAAATTATTTAAAGAAAACAACCACCTTATGTTCTGAAAATAAAAGAAGTTTTTTTATAAATATTTATAAAACTTAAAACAAGATTGTCGATTTAGAAAAGAACAAAAGAATTTTAGATCCAGAAAAATCACGAAAAAAATAAAATTTATGTTATTCAAAATTATAAATACTCCTTCCCAATAGATTATAAGATATATTAAGAAGATTTGTATTGTGTACGGAATTTATTTCTTACGAAAAAGTAAAAATTTAACTCTTCTAAATAATATATGTTCTAAATAATATGAGGCAGTTTAAATAAAAAAAAGTTGAAAAATTAACTTTTAATTTTGCAAATAAATATTTGCAATTTCAAAAAAAGGGGAGCAAAAAATCTTGAAAATTACTTTTGTATTCACACAAATTAAATATAATTTTTAACCGACGATAAATTGGTGAATTTGTGAATGTTAAATGCGATTTTAAATTTCATTTTAAAATATCTTACTATTTTTTTCCGAAAAAGATATTCTACTAATAAGCATAAAATTCAATACACAATTTAATTAATATAACTAGTATTCCTATTATGAATCCCTCTAAATTATCGAACAAAGTTCAAAATGGAAAACTAATACATGTTTCAAATTATTAAAAATCAAAAATAAATAGCTTCAAAATGTAACATTTTTAAACATTGTGGAAAATGAGCAGAAAAGTTTTAAAAGAAATATGTAAGAAAAAAAATATATTATATTTTATAATAAATGGACTAAAACAAAAAAATTACATTTGAAACCAAAACAAAAAAACAAAAGAAAAGAAAAAAAAAGAAAACAAACAAAAGAAATTAGTTAAACTAATGTAAATTTCCTTCAAAATATAGAATATATAAAAATATTACATATATATATATATATACATACAGAGAGAGAGAGACGCCCCCAGTGGACGCCCAGTGGAAAAACATTCTCCATCAGAAAAGCTTACAAGAAAGTTTAGAAAAAAACACTGTTTATGTTTCATAAAATAAATAACAGGTGATACCAGGACACCTTACTTATTTAAGCTATAATCAACTTTGTCCAATTACGTTCATAAACGAATTCGGTTCTACGTAAAGATATTACAGTTGCAATTTGCTAACGTCTTTTCACAATTTGTCTTGACGTGAGCTGTTTCGTTTCGAAAATATTCAAATTTGTATATCGTTATATGGAAGAAAAAACTTTTAAAATACACAGGAGATTTTAAATTAAAAGTTATATCGAAAGCAAATGGTGACAAACGTGTTAATGTGAGGTGGAAAACAAAGCACGCGCGGTATAAAAGAAAAGTGATAAAATGCGCAGCTTGTAAATAAATTATTTTTTTTATTCATAGTAATGAAACAAATATATATTTTTTTAAATATGTCTAACATCGTTTTAAAAGCTATTATTAGCTATTAGAAGCTAAATATCGATACGTTTTACAAAAATCTTCTCAAAATTATCGCTCTTGATCGATCTCGTAATTTCATCTCAAGTTTATCGCACTTTCCGTTGAGGCGGATCCAAACAGATCTTTTTTCTAATAAATGCTTTCTTCTGTACAATTTACTATATTTCTAATCATACTGTACATTTTTTTTATTTAATGTGACACCCATATTATCAGCAGTACATATTTTAGGCTATTTTCAGAAATGCCGCTGATTATACACAGCTGTGGGTTATATATAGGAAAATACGGTATACGTCCTTATATATATATATATATATATATATATATATAAGGACGTAACGTTTCTGTTTTTTTAGAATGCACAAGATAGGTACTTAAGTATTAATTGTGAGATATATGAATGCGGGTCCGTTAAGTCTAAAACTTCCTCCAGAGAGATAGTACGTAGGCAGTTTCAAATGTCTTACAACAGCCTTCCAAATCACAATTAGATTTTAGTCTGTCTTAAGCATAGAAAGTCGATAATGATGTTGGTAAAAGTTGACAATATGGATCATTTTTACATATTAATTTTTATTCTAAAAATACAAAGTTTCCAAATTCGAATTAAAAAATCTCATTAGTAATCAAAAATAACCATAAATGTATCATGCTTAACTTTCCTTGCCAACATCAACCTTTATTTGGCAATGAATAGCTTTTAGTAAACTTCTGGCAATAAAAAATTCACCAAATTTGGATAAATTTGGCTTTTTTCCCTTAGATGACAACTATGATAACAATGTACTCACTTTAAACCTATAACTAAACTGCAAGTGAGTTTAATTTTTGGAAATGAATAACATTTTTTACAGATAAATAAATACAATAATATTCTGGAATTAATATTCTATCAATTTTCGAAGCTTTCTCTAAGGGTGATCATAAAATACTAACTTCCAGTTTTGTTTCTTCATTTGATACAACAGTCGCATACGTGAACAATCAAAAACCAAGTGCTCATATTTTGGATTCCTTCACATAATTTACGGTGTCATAACAAATGAACATATCATTTCTTTATTTAGAAACTATTTATGTATCAGTTTTTTAAATAGAAATTATCTGTATATTGCATTCATATTCCTGAGAAGTAGTTCGATTACCATGGCAAAAAACACATTATTTTATTTTGATCATTAGCTTGAAGAAAACCATTTGTATCAAAATATGGAACACTTCGTTAAGAGATAGCTACTTTGCTTGTGTTATACATAAATTATAAAAATTCAATTTTATCAGAAATTATATTTTATTTGTTTATATTGAGTATAGTTATTTTTTTCTTTGTGTTGTCTTACGTTTTGAATTTTTGTTATCTAGGTTGCACCAATTAGCTTTTTTATTTAACCAAACAAATTTTTTATTACAACAGTTGAATCATTTCATGTATATGATACTCAAAAGTAATTAAAATTGCATAGTTAAAATAACTATTCCCCTCCATATTAATTATATTTGAAAAAATGAAATGTTTAATTCCAGTATTTTAAAACCTTTGAAAATACGCTTTCAACTGTTTGCAATGGATACAAATACTTAACTAAATTGCAAAACTCTTCCCAGTTACTATTTATAATATTTGACTGTGTGTGTATGTGCATGTATTTTTATTTCATTTTACTCTCAAAAGAACTTGACAGATAAAACATGGCAATTAAATTGTCCGCCCTATATCATAATGATTCGTTTCCTTGGCTATCTGCCAAATGGTTCCCCTGAAGTATAATTAAGAATTTTACATAAATGCAGCAAGAATTATAAATATATAATGTGACCAGCTTGGAGCTGAATAACTAAAAATATAGAACAAAAATCGATTTGTTTATTGAGTGCAGTTAAATGTGTTTAGAAAAATCAAAAATAACATGAAACCCATCATTATAAAAAAATGAAAGAAAAGTTATTTTTTTGGAAATGCATATTCACTGTTGCTTTAGTCTTAATGAAACTGACCTATAGTCTTATATGTCTACCTTATAGAATCATTTTGAGCATTGAAATCCTTAACAAAAAAGGTATATATAATTAACTTCCACAAATTTTAAGAATATTTCTGAAGTTTTCAGACATTTCAAATTAAATTCTAATGCTTCAAATGCTGTTCATATCACTTTTTAACATCATTAGTTTTGATTTTGGTCTCATACAAAAATTCTCAGAAGTTTACTTCAAATATTTAATTTTAGACTTTGTCAAATTTCTTTTAACATTCAAAAAGAAACCAGTATGTGAATATAACTTATCAATCGGAAGCTGTTTTTAGTCACTGCCTCATCTTCTTGTTGATTACATTAAATATGTTTGCCAATCATTTATTTCTGCTTTTGCAACTTAAACATTTTGAGAAGATTTCCTATTCTAAAATAGAACAACATTTATAAACATATATAATATTTTATTAGGAATGTTTTGATGTTTAATTTGTTTTGTATATTGTTAAATTTTAATATTTAAATAATGTAAGCATGTAATCTTAAAATTAATTATCTTGCGATTGTAATTTGCTACAGTTAATTTAGTAAAATTAATGAGTACAATTTATTCCTAAAAAAAACATTTACGAAATAATTAATCAAATTTCCTATGTTCAACATTATTACAATATGTGTGAATGTTTTATTATTTAAGTGCATGAAATTCAGAATTTCGTTAAAATATCTTGAATTACATTCGGTTTATTTTAAAATCAGAAATTTGAATTGGTAAATAAACAAATGTTAATAGAAAATAAATTCTTCCTTTCATAGAAAAAAAAAACAATAAAATACGAAAAAATTTACATGAATGAAAATGATTTGGTTTCAAATAAATGAAAATGCCACTTCATTTCTATCCTCAAAATAGAATGGATGCCTTTAAAAACGACAGTAAAAAAACTATCTATTACCCGATGTTATCGCGAAGTTTTATGAGGAAGGCTTTTGGACAATAATCCCACCCCACTACATCGTACCCTGTTTTTATCACTCTCATTCTTTCACAGTATAATCCATAACATTAGAATTGCTAATCGACTCTTTTTCTATTTTAGTCGTTTCCTTACGACTTTTGTTTCATTTTTCACGTACCTGTTCTTTTGTCTTGTTGATGCTTTTGAAATAAATTCCGCTGAAATGTTATTATCATATCCAATCATTATATAAAGTATACGAGTAGTTCTGTGCTATAAAAATACATGGAACTAATAAGTAGAAAAACTAGAGCACTTTGCGAAATAGCTTGCATATTTGTTTCGTTATACTGCTTTACAAGTGTCTTTGTAGCAAAAATTGGGCATAAAATTCCATCTTGTGTTGTGTATGGCAAAAGAACCATATGCTATATTTAAAGAAAATATTTAGGACCTAAAAAAAAGGAAAAATTATATTTATTTTATTTTTTATTTTTTATTTTTTTTTTTTGGATTCTGACTTTATTAACACAATTGAATGTAATACTTAATTTTAAATAGTATATATTATAACTTAAATAATAAATTATTTTGAAATAAAAAAAAATTCTGGCCATCATATTAAAGAAAATAGGCAAATTATATCAAAAAACATACAAATGAATATAGATACTAATAGTTGTGATCATATACCATCAATATATATATATTCCAGATATGATACTAATCAATATTTGCAAAACAAAACATTATACTGGTGTGGAAAACATAGCAATAATATAAATTTTAGAGAGACCGCTGTGAAATTGCAAAAAAGGGTTTCTTGTGATTCGTTCAATGAACATGTATTTCAATAGAAATGTAATGTGTATGCAACAATCAGGAACAAAACGTCAAAAGCGATAAGAGTCTACACAAAACACTTGTGGTCGGCATGTTCAGCTCAAGACTACAATAGAAGGAAGAACGGAGACTCAATTAAAGATAGGCATACGCTGAAAGCGCAAGCAAGTTCAAATGTGAAATATGACTGGACGACTCCCTACGTCGACAAATGATTAAAAACTGGAGGAGAGACGTAATGTAACCAGTGTTCTGAACAATTTGGTATCAACAAAAGTGTCATTTCGTGAACTTCGAAAGCATTCCAAGCAATAAGTACAGCTGTTAAAAAGATTGATGAGGGCTACCGCAGGAAAACAAGTGCAGTGGAAAACTGATATATTGTTCTGCAGGCGAAAAAAGCTCGAAACAGTAAGTGAGAGCTATTACTCAAAAATTGTGTACAGCAATAAGACAATAAAATGCCGTAGTGTGCAGGCTGAACATAGACAATTTCAATTAGCTGACTCTTTTTCCCACTGTCCCAAAGGCTGTATTCCTTTGAAAATTATCCATTGGTGCCACCATTAATAATAATGCAAAGAACAAAAAAACTGAACATCTCATCTATAGAGTCTTGTGCTCTTGACTAATGATTATCGTTTTAGTGCCACAAGCGATATTTCACGCCATTTGATCTGAAGAGAAATGGAACACGGTTTCATCTCATTAACATCACGGAAAGATACATTGGTGATAGCCCTAGAGTTTTTGGGGGAAAATCTTGAACGGATCAACTGAGTTCCAGATTTTTCTGTCAGAGGAGTCGTAAGGAAGTAAACTTCACCCATGTGCATCTGTTTTGAGCTGCCAAAAGAACAGACATTGTTTTTATGGATGTGATAATGTACGACTATATATATATATATATATATATATATATATATATATATATATACCATAACAATAGCGATAACTCTTCCGAAAATAAGCTACTCTTAATGAAGTTTGAATATGTTGTCAAGTAAAAGGAGCTGAAGAATATGACATTATGCAAAGTAGGGGCGTTGCTGTCGGAATGAGTCATTTGCTAGGAGCATAAAAATGTTGAGCAAAAAAAACTGAGCAAGGCTCCAACTGTCGCTGAGTGTCCGAGATAAGAAATCTGGCCTTGTAAAATTGTAACAGTGGCGTCCAGGCATCATTTGACCTAACAGTTTCGATGGTGTGCTATTGGGAGAATAGAGGCAAAACAAAGTCAGATAGAAATGGCTAAATGGCTGAATGTGAGTCCGTTTGTTATGCATAGACTTTGGCAATAATTTCTTACCACTGATTTGGCATCCAAAAGGAACAACCAATGACGGCCATGTGCTGCCACGAATGCCGATGACCGATATTTGTCATTATGCTTACGAAAAAATAAAACGGCAATTTCGGATGAACTCAGATACTCTCTCACTTGCAAGCTCCAGAAAGTTGACATACAGATCAACAGTGTGTGTAGAAGGCTTCATGAATGTAATCTTTATGCTAAGCGACTTGTCATTTGTGTCCCTCTCAAGTCACCCTATAGGTGGAAACATTTTCAATGGACATGTCATATCCAGTGGACGTTATATCCACTGGAGACGTGATCAATAGATGGTAGTTTTCCTTATGAATGTATACAGGTGTAGCTTCGAAATCGATAGTAGCCTTATATTTATTTGGAGAGAACGTGGAGTTCATATCATTCTTCAAACATCCGTGAAATAGATGCATTCGGGTCAGGCAGCGTCTATATTTGGGTCTCTTTGGGTATCTGACAGACCTTCATATCTTTTCCAGCGTAAATGTTAATGCTATCACTTATAGAGATGACATACTGGATACGTATGTGCGCCCTAATGCTACTTCTATAGAAGATGCTTTCGTGATACAGGATGATAATGCGAGACCACACAGGGCTACCTCCCACAGGGGATGCTTATCTTGAGCATGGAACAATTGAGAGCATGCTGTGGCAAGCTGGATCACCGAAACTTAATTTAATCGAACATGCTTGGGACGCTCTAGGAAGACGTGTAGCTGCTTTTATTCTTCCTCCTAAGATCCTCGACATACTTTCAACCTAAATCGTGGAAGTTTATCTTGGGTTTGCTTCTTAGAGGGAATCATACCACATATTGAATATATTTTTCTAATACCAAACTTGCACTTCCCATTTGTTCATTGTATACATACCTAATTTTTATTAAAAACTGTTATTTTTAAAAATTGATAAAAATGTACACAGATTGAATGTGAAAATTTTGTTACTTGTTACTTATGAAACCATGTTACTTTTAAGAGGCCCAGTATTCCTTTCCCAAGTTATGTAAGTTAATCTTTGCAAGGATAAAAGTTTTTATGACAAATATGTCTTTTAAAATAATAAAATTAAAAAATAAAGTGGAACGGACTTTCTTTTATTTCTGAGCCTACTTCTTCAAATCCTTAATATTTACAGAGTTTGGCTTCATGTAACTATATTATTAACATAAAGGCTACAATGCTTTTTAAACAGAAAGAGAAATTATAATATTAGTTAATATAAGTTAATGATAAATATTCTTACGAATAAGAATTTATAAATCAGATAGCAATCGAATAAGATTCCGAAAGTCTAAGAAAATTACTGCAAAGCGGATTTATTAAATACCCCTGAAATTAACTTATATTGATTTTTTTCTGATATTAAGTAATAAGAAATTGAAATTTTTCTCAGACCATTGCCATATTTTTATAGAAATAAATCAAGACCATCTTTTTTGCTCTCACATTCCTAAAATTATGCTCTTTGAGAAAATTTCAAATATGGAGGCAAGGATGGTACCGCCTACACACCATTGGTATCTCTGCAAAAAGCCAAAACAGTTTTAACCATCAAGAGTAATAGAAGCTCCTTGATTGCACTCACCAGACTTGCTAGTAGACATATCAAGAGCCTCTCGTTTTGAGGAGGCGAGAAGGTTTTCAACCTTTGCAACAAATGCCACGATCAACAGGCTTCCCCCAAGCACAGATTATATTGTTTGGGCCTCTCTCAAAAAGATCTCTACACGAGAGAAAATGATCTCAGACTCTAAAGGATTAGTAACAAAAACTACGAAATAATTGAATGAATATAGTCTGTGAGAATCGTTTTAAATTTCATAGAGTAATTTTCATAAGAGGAATTTTTACATGATTTTTTTTAAATGTCAAATGAATACCCTTTTAGTTTAAAGGTTTTTAATTAATGTTTTATAGGAATAATACTCAATTTTAAGAACTCTAACATATTTATCAATTTAAAACACTGTTGAAATAGTAACAAAGTTTCCCAAACGAATTCAGGAATTTATGTGATTCTAATTGAACTTTTCAGAAATATTTACCTGAATTTTTTATATTAAAGAAATGCCAAAAATTATAACTTAAAAACAATAATTTGCTAGATATTAAATAATAAATAAATAATTCAAATTCTAAATTCATCTCTTCATCAAATCTAAAGAAATGCTTTTACAAACAAAAATTCCAAATTGATAAAAATTACTAAATTTTAAAAAATTCTTTTAACATGAAACTTAAGTTAATATGTTTGTACTTCTCTATCAAGAAAATTGTATTGTTTATTCTTTTATGCAGTAAAATATTTAAATTGTGCAAATGTTTTCACAAAAAAGGAGGCATGTGTGAATAACAGTCCCGTTACAAGGTCATTCACATACTTCGATTTTGTTTTATTTCTTTTCAATATTTTTCTAATCTTTGTTTTCTTTATCTTTTTAAAAATATTGCTTATAATAGTTTTAAAACTCTAGGATTTGTGAAAAAAGAAAATATTTGAGCCCCATTATTTGTTTTGTCTTTAATTTAAAACACATTTTTAAATAATTATGGAAAATTTATCTTTTTAAATATTGAATATTCATTAAAAGTCAAATATTTATGTATTATCATTGTTGTTGTTACCGAACTGTTACTATTTACAGTATGAAAACTTATTAAATAATTCGATATCATACTAACTTTGAAAACATGCAAAATATTCAATCTTTCAAATGTTTCACAACTCTCCGATATTAATATAATGACTCGTCAATAGTTCTACCTATTATGTTAAATAAAATTACTCTGAAATCACACATATTTTTATTAAAAATATTTCCTTCAAAATTTCAATAAGTTTTACGTGTGGTTTGATATAACACTATAAACCACATGGTACCACACTCAGACTTTACACGTGAGAATAACAATCTATAAGGAAATCTGCATTGCTCATTGTGATGCAAGTTGTATTCCATCCAATTCCTCTAAATTTTCTCTTTTCGAATTCTACTAGCAACAAGACTTTAGAAAGCTGAAGTAATATCTACACAGGCAAAAAAATCATATTCCAAGGTAAATTTGGCCAATAAAAGAAAACGCAGACTTGCGTTTTATTCCATTTGATAGTCAGAGCTCGACATCGGGTAAGATGGAAAAACGATGCTTCTTGAGCAAACAGCTACGAATAAAACATCTGCTCCCTCTCTCTAGGTTGTGACACCTTCAATTCTGGGTTCATCAGATCACCGATGCGCAGGACGTGATCTATCATACATTTTGTGGAGGATATATTTATGAGCAAGTTTATGTACAGAGATAAAAATGAGTACTGTATGAAAGCTTCATTTAAAAAGGAATAGATCAAAGAGAAGAAGTTATAAAAGTCTGAATGAAATAAATGAGTTTTAAAAGTATGTTTAAATAGGGAAAAATGTTATATATATTAACAGAAAAATAAGATTAAATGTATGTTTTCAAAAGTATGAAGGCAATTAACATACTAATTTCTTTAACTGTACTTTATTTTATTCATAGTTAGAGTTTAAAGCGAATATAAATAAAAAAGAAAAATCTTCACGTCTTTCTTTGGCTAGATAATACTTAGGCTCATTCATAGGCTCTCTCTTACATTACACCAAATATTAAAAATTTAAATATTTTGGGGGCAATATTTTAGATTGCAATTTAATATTATAATTAAATGAATAAATTTTAAAAAGTACAATTATTATATTACTCTTATAGAGCATAAGATTAAAGTATTAGAAATTCATTGCGTAGGATATTTCTTGTAACAATATTATTGTTGCTTTATTTGGGTTGAAATTTACTTCAACAAGGTGAGTTTGCAAGCCAAATTTTATTAAATAATATTTATTAAATAAATTTGCTCCTCAACTTAATTTTATTAAATAAAGTTGGCACTGTTGTAAGTTTATATTTACTTAATCATATGCAGTTGAAATAAATTTGCACAATTTTATATATTCAGTTTAACATACAATTAGAATAAAAAATTTATCACTTTGAAAAGAAATATTTCATAGAAGTTTGAAGCTTGATTGAAGCTGGACATTGCTTACATCAATGTTCCTATATTTTAAATAATAAATACACATAAAATAAATAAGTTAAAAAAATTGAAATGAAATTAAATGTAGTTTTATGAACTATTTTTATTAAATATGAACGCATAACACTGTATAACATTTAAGGGACATTGATATAAGCGTTTAATGTATTCAAATATTTTAAATTTTCGATGTGTTTTCCTTTAAAACAATTCAGGCAATCAAAATAAAATGCACCTTCCCCATTTTTTTATATTATCTTTTTAAATCAAAATCTTTTTTCAATTTCTAATATACTGATATTTGTTTACTTGTCTCATTATCTTTTGTCCTAATTAAATATTCCACCAGTTTAATTAACATCAATACTTCTACTTCTAATCACACACTTCTACAATTGAGAGCTGTTCATTAAAGTAGGCTTAGGGTACAAAGATAGCTAAAAATATCACCTCTAAGCTTAACCTCTTTGCATTCAAATGAGCTAATTTTGCAGAAACTGATTAGAATTGTTATTAACTATTGCTTGTAAGTGGAATTTGGAGGTGTTGAAGAGAATTTTAGAATAAATTCTTCTTGTCAAATGAAAGAATTTTCGAAAACATTATAAGCCAACACTAATTTTTTTGCAAAACTAAACTTAATCACTGAATGGTTTCATAAAAATCCTTTTTATAAAATTAATAAATAGAAAAGTATTAAAAATACGAATACGAAAGTTTTTCTTAATTGTTTGATGTAAAATTGATTTATTAAATATTTTCACATTTTATATTATTTTTCATTAAGACAACAAAAATTGTAAAAATTGATGCAATCCTCATTAACTACAAAAATAACTCATTTTGAAAAGCTTTACGCAAAACTTAATCATGATTTGTTAATTATTTTAAATACAACAACAAATCGTTGGTAGAAGATGTTTGAAAATCACCATCGTTCTTGGATTGTGATAACCATAAATTTAATCCTCATCAAACTAAAAACTTCCTTTTTGTGCTGACATTTTATGTAAAATATTTGGTATATTCATGACAGTTACCAGACATATTGATTATTATTGAAAACATTAACGTCTGATGATATAAATAGAATAGATTTCAAAATGATGAAACTATAATCAAAATTCAAAATAACTGATATTAAGTAGGATATTATTACTTAGAAGAAACTGTCTTTTATTCAGTTATAAAATAACTCTTTCTGTTAAATAGGAGATAAAAAAAAGTATTCATTTTGATAGACTGAATGAAATATACTATATTGCAAAAATAAAACTCATATGACCACTTAATAATTTTCAGCACATACGTCTGAATTTTTTCAATACCTATTTTTGAAAACTAAGCTGTTTGAGATATATTAGTATTTAGGTAATAACTATTAAATTTAAGTGTACATTTAAGATACATATATTTTGTTGAATAATAAATGTTTAAAATTCAATATAGATCCAAATAACTTGTTTACTTTTTCCGGGCACATAACTTTAAAGAAAATAAAAAACCTAGTGGCACACAGATACATTAAATGCTTTAAAGATAACCATTTTTTAAGTTGGGTTAAAATATATCCCATCGTGAATAAAAAGATAAGATCAGAGTAGTACAGTTTTTAACCCATCTTGCTCTAAAAAGTTAATCATTATCTAAAACAATTCAAATTTGCCCACTAAATTGATCTTCACGAAAGAACTTCATTCATTAGAAATTTATGCCGCCTTTTTTAAGTACTAAATAATAGCTGAATATACCCAAAACTTGTCTATTTCTATTTTCAAATTCAAAATAATAATAAAATTCATCATTTTTACTTATTTCGTACAAGCAAATAACATGAAATAATAGATAATTAGCACCAATATTTATGTTTGTTATTGGCGGCCCACCTTCATAACAATTTGATACTTCATAGCTAGCATAAGCTACATCATGCTAACATACTGATGAACATATTGATACTGCATGGCAAAAAGCCTAATAAAAGATGAATTTTCATAAGATTTCTAATGAAATCTATTGTATACACTTTTTTCACAGAAATATTCTTAGATAGTTTCTTGGATTTATATTTCGACGAAAAAACCCGAAACGTTCCAAAAGTACTTATACACAATTCACTCACATTAATGTGCTCACCACATACGTTAAATACGTTAAATACACACATACGCACATACGTTAAATACACACATACGCACATACGTTAAATACATGACGTTAAATAACCAATTACGAAAGGCAGGTGGCAGAACAATGCAGTTGAGAGTATAAAAAGTGTGTGTGAGAAGGCTTTGGAAAACATCAGGAAACATTGTGGTCTGGGGAATGTTTTTCTGCCATTCTCTGAGTTCACTTACAATTATGAAAGGCTCAGGGGATCAAAGCAAGTATGCATTTGCCCACGCTGATCTTGTCCCCTCCCATATGCGCATCATTTTCTTACAGGATGATGGCATTTACCAGCAGTACAATGCGAGGTGTCATACAGTCGCAATGAACGTACGGGGTTCCAAGAGCACCAAGATAAGTTTATTATTCTCCCCTGGCTAGCATACTCACCTGATTCACACCAAATTGAGAATCTGTGAGATCATATCGTATGGGTTGATAGCGGCATGGATACTCACCCGCGTAATCTGGCGCATATGGCCACAAAACTGGAGTCGGTATGGTTCAACACACCAGTGAACACTTTTAAGAACCTAATTGACTGTCTTCCTGTACCTCTCAACAGTTAGCTCTGCAAAAGGTGGTTATTATAGCTTATGATATGTGGTCACATTAATATGGTTGGGCAGTATATATATAATATATAGATGTTGAACATATATGTATATAGAATATACAAATGTGTATATATAATATATACGTATAGAAGCTTATAGCTTAGCAGTTTCAGAGTAAATGCTTAACCTTCCAAGTATAAGGACCAGTTTTAACCTATGTATTATGAATAGTCATAGGACTTTTTAAATTGCTATAAATATGTTTAATGGGTTGGGTATATGGTTAACAATTTACCAGATATGCTACTAATTAATTAATAATTTTCCGTTTTTAATATGAATATGTTAGAACGTCTCGATATTGAAGTATTTTGACTTCGCCTAATGATTAAACCAAAATTCAGCTTTCGGATTCATGTTTTCAAATTATATATGTATTACCAATATTCTAATAAAATATGTTATAAATATTTCCTCTAACAATTGTATTCCATTAAAGTATATTTATTTAAATATATTTAACTCCAAATATCTATTTTACTGCTATTAAAATCATGTGCTTTACATCATAAAATAAAAGCTGTTATTGAAAGTAACTTACATAAGCAAAGCAACTTAAATTTCAGTTTGTATTATCTGAATAATAATAAATATTTAAAAAAATTATTAAAAAATACTTAATTTAAATTTTCAAATAAAATTTGTTGTACTATTAAATCTTGGAGTCCAAAAAAATAACTTAAGAATATGAAAAAAGGGACATAAGAACTCACTAAGAATTAAGAATGACAAGTACTGAATTTGATGAGTTTTTCCAGAATTTTCGTCAAAAATATTTTTTTATATTTGATAATTTTTTACGCTTTTTAATTTCATTGCATCATTTTATGCCTAAATTCATTGGTTCAATTACTTTAAAAAAATTTTTAAATACGTTCTCCTCGATTCATTTCACTCTGCGGCTTTTTAAAATATTTTACTATAGAATTGATGTTAATGTAAGACTTGTTAATTTGGATAGTATTTTATGAAAAAAAGGTCATGAAAGAAAAAAATTACTGAAATGTCTTTAACTTTTCTTGTCATCTAATATACTCCAAAAATTTGGGATTCTACATCGAAATAAGAATTTTCTTACGATTAGATTTCAAATATTTATATGAATGCCATTCAAAATTTCACGTTACTTCCCGTCAGCATACTTTATGAGTATTTTAAATGACTAAATATAGGAGATAAAATCACAAACAGCCAATTTTTTAATTTAACATATATAAAACGTATAATTAAATGTTCTGATAAAATTTGTGCATTTGATGTATATCAAATTGTTAAGAAATATCTGTAGCTTCGTCAATATCAGTGTTAGCTTATTTCGATTTTCTTGAATAAAATATATTGAGTATATCAAATATTGAGCAGTTTTTAAACAGAAGTAAATTTAAATATACTTTAATTACGAGTTGAAATAATAGGAAACAAAATCAACTCTATCAAATAAAAATAAATTTCATATTTAAACATTTTTCTTTTCAAGAGAATATTTTTTTCTTTATTCTGAAACAAAATATATAGGAAATATTTTTTTTAAAAAAATATTATGTTTGTATAACTAAACTCTAAAAATTTTGAAACATTTAAACAAAACATCATATTTAAAATTTTCTTTTAGGGATTATTTAAGAAACAATTTATTTAACAATAACAAGTCGTCCAACTTTTGAATTTATTCTGAAAATGGAATCTAAGGTCAGAAATTTGTCCTTAAAACCATATATCGGTACCTAGGCATATTTTATTCAGATAAATGTTTAATTCCCTTTACTGAAATCAGAATTTAACATAATTAAAAAACTAAGGTTTACAATTAATGATGATTTTAATTACATAAGAAATGTGTGAATGAATTGCTATAAAAATTTTAATTAATCTGTGATTAAATCACGAAGAAACTCTTCATAAAAACTTAATGTTTTTATAAATATATAAAACGCAATGATGAAAAAATAATTCAGAATACCAGTTCTCAACAATTTTACTGTCAAATTTTTATTGAATAAAATGTATTATAACAAAAACCTTATGGTACTTTGTATAGTAAGTAAAATAGGTAAAAATTTTATTGTATAAAAGAATGATTAAAATGGTAAGATTAAAATCTGTAAATTTGAAATTACTTAAAATTAAACATAGTAATATTTCAACACATTCTAAAATTATGTTTCTATAATATCTGTTATAAATAATTTATCAGACACAATAAAATTTCACAATCCCTTGATATACCAATAATATAATAGTATATATATGTGATGTTTTTTTTCCCAAAGAATAAAAAATAATTACATTTTAAGGCATAAAAAATTCTAAATTCTTTGTTGAAAAAATCAGAAAATATTATCATGTGTTAAAAGAAATCTTTGACTGAATCAATGTCCAAAAAATAAGAGCTATTACTGATAAGATTAAATTGTTCATAAGATACTGAATCTTGTTTATCCATGATTTTAGCTTATTTTCGATGTGTTTGCAGATTATATTTTCCTTCATATACTAGAAATTTTTTACTTATATATATAAGTGATAACAAAGAATGATTCATACATATTTCCTTTTAAGGTAAAAATGGAATTTCATCCACTATTTTTATTTAAAAATGTGTATTTATCAATTACTTTTAAAATTTTCTTAAATAATTAACTTCACTTAAATAATTTAGATTTCTTGTAATATCAATAAATATCACATTAATAAATATAATATAAAATGGAATAAACACTTAATGTAGGTAAAATTTTTATTTTCTCTATTTTGTAACTCACAATTCTATTAATATATAGTATGGTAAGTAAAATTATACAATTTTGCTGAATACAACACAAAAGAATTTTATACCGGTAAAAATACTCTACTTATATTAAATTTCCTAATTGTTATAAAATTTATAGGATAGAAATACTGTCATTCAAACTTTATGAGAAAACATCTTCTCTATGTAAAAGCGTAAACTCTTTAAACCATAGAATGAGTGGTTTTGTTCCCTAGAGAGAATTGCAAATAACGCATTTGTTTTTGAAGGATCTAATTCATATGTGTCATATGTCTCTACTGTAAATGAATATCCTGAGATTTGTATCAAAACCAAGTTAGGAAATCCATCATCGTTATTTGTTTGGAAGTTCTTTCTCACACATGACAATAACTCAAAATATACCATCTTTATTAACAACAAAGTATTTCTTTGCAGCTTATTTGAAACCTTTATGTACTTTTCCGACATTACATATCATCAACACCTGTTAAATATATCCCAAAAACGAATATGCAGCTTCAATAATTATAATGTATAAATAGATTTTATGTAAATCTCTTAAGATTCATTAGCATCTCCTTACAACAAATTTCGTGTATTTTTTTCAAGAATTTTAAAATCAATCAATCGAATAATTTTGAATATGCTTCATATATGTAAATATAACAGTCAACCATGAAACATTTTTTATATAATGATACAAATTTTCAATATTAATTACAATTTCATTAGATTTTATATCATCTTATCTTTTCATCTTGTTAAAAGATGCTTACGTGCATTTATTTCATATGATTGTAGAATAAAAATATTTATCCCATACAGTGTAGTTATAATTAAATAGTCAAACACTTAAAAGTGAAAAATAAAAATCATTGATTACAATGAGAGCAAATTTAACATAAATACATGTACTACCTATAATATTTTGCTAATATGCGCAAAAACTTATTGAAAAATGGATGCAAATTTTATTTACATCGTCAACTCTCAAAAATAAAATACCTTATTTATTACCATAATTTTCTGATATATATGTATATTATACATAGCTACAGTAAGAAATTTGTAAATTTGCACATATTTTTAGCTGAATAATAAGACTTGTAAGCAAATTTAAATAATATTTTAAAGAGAAAATTTTATAAAAGTTAAAGAGATTATGTAATTAAAAATGAATGTATTTACTTCCTGATATGTAGACTTAAAGTAACTATCCTTTCAGAAAGAAATAAAGTTGTACATGTTCGGTGCAATAATCTAAAACATCTTAAATATTCAAGACAATATATTAGATTGTTCAAGGAAATTTATTTTTAAAATGTATCATAAGATGAAAATACATTTGTAAACAATGTACAAACTGTTAAAGACTAAGATATGTAGTCTTAAAAATAAATTAAAACATATAATTTATTTCTTGGTTTGAAGTAAGATAGAAATAGACAATATTATATTCTTCTTACATGGTAGCAGTGAGTTTTCTTTCTCTGAATAAAACCTTCTCATGTTCGAGCAATTCCATCATACCCAAAATGATTGATTGTTGTCAGTATCAATTCTATGTGTTTTCTCGGTGCTACCTTGTTGTTACTAGGTTTCAAATTTTTTTCAACAGTGAGAATCTAATGGTGTTTTTTAAAAATAACAACTGCCTTTCGGTTTTCCTTAAACTACTCAAAAGTGCTAATTATATGTATATTGTATTTTAGTGATATATATTTCTTTGATCGTATAGAATCTACATGAACGTTAATTATTGTTTTCATCTATATAAATATAAACTAAGAAATATGAACACCATGACGCTTTTATATGCACAAAATTTAGATGGAATTTCACAAAGAAATCAACAGTTTTGTTGTTCGTAGAATAGTTGTCAGATATATTTTAAAAAATTTAGTGTTTGCAGAATATGTTATCAAAAAGAGAATAAGTAAAAGTATTCAAAAGTTAGGAAAGTTATAAGGTGGAGGAACACTTATGAAATAGTACGACTGTCGAATGAAGTAATTTTAAAAGAAATGAGGAAAAATTAAATTACACAAATTGATCCAACTGGGTAATTTTTTCCTAAATATTTGCAATATGCTTCAAACAAAAACCTCTTAATTGCAATGATTTTCAAACACTGTCTTTTTATTTATAAAACATTTTTACATAACTTTTTACATAATGAAATAAAAAAAATCAAAGAAATAATCTAAATCTTACCAATTTTATTTTCTTCTTACATTTGCAATAAATAAAAAATGTAAATGTAGAACATCCTTACAGCATTTACGCTTAGTTCCCATTTTAGTGAAATAAACTTTGCGAGCCGATAATGATTTGTAAATATCCTAGACGGGGGGAAGCACTCAGACTCTGAGTGATTATTTCTCAGCCAAGGAAATCCCATTGCTTTTCGAATATTCCTGTCAAATTTCACATTATTATAACCAGTGACTCTTACTTTACTTTGCGCTTTAGAGTTGAAATTTAATATTGACTAAAAGGTTAATGTTATTTGAACTACCAACGAAATGAAATTTGAAAGAATTATAGAATATATTGCGCAGAGGGATGGTTTATTAATATCACAGAATGAAAATGAATGATATTGCCTTGATATATAAATATTTTCATTTGACTATTATTAACCATTTGACTTTATAATACCGCCTTTAAATGATAGCCATTCGACAGTATTTTAAAGTTCTGTTAAATGTTCTCTTATTAAACTGTTTTCTCAAACTAAAATTTTTAAACATGTAAATTTGCTAAGATTATTTTTCACTAACTTTCAGTTTTTAGTTCTTATTTGAGCTTATTGTTAGTGTTTTCCAGTAGTTTTACATCGTTAATGATAGTTTTAATAGATGAAAAATAAATATGAAACATTTTTAACACTCCTGATAATGTTTATAATGAACAAAACAGAGAACTCAAAAATTGACTATTGCTATTATAATTGGAAAACAATTTAAAGCAGTTTTCGATATATTTATGATTACATTAATAAATTAATTATAGATTTTTACATAGCATTTAGACCTTTGACGGACAGCAACTTCATCAGACCATTGTAAGAATAAGCTTGATGCAAATATTCAAAATTAAAAAATGTTATATTTTCAAAATTTATTTATACATTATAACATTTTATAAAGATTATAATGGACTATTAATTAAATAGGCCTATTTTATAACATAAAATAAAACGAGCTACATTAAAACAGCAAAGAAAGTCGTTTCTGTGATACGAAAATATATTAATGTTGTATATGAAAACATCATTTATAACGCCATTTTTCTTTTTAATTAATGGCACTTGCTATCATTAGTTTTCCGTTGAGAAGAATAGAAGTATTTGTTCTCTTTATTGAAAAAGGAGTTCACTTTCTGTGAATAAGATGATCAAATACCTAATAATGACACTAATTGAAAAGCAATTAGATCGTAAGGAAAATTAAAGCGCAGTCAATGTTAGCATTTTGATTTGGTGGCCATAAAACAAACAAATACTTAAACCTAGGAGGATTAATTTGCTCAAGATTTTGGTAAGTAGGCCATGGGGAAACGATTTTGTTTCCTTCCCAATTCCGACGTTGCTGATTGTTACCGACTGTGGTTTATGTTTGTCTTTTAGAAACTAAAGAAAGTCTTAAAATTTCTAAGAAATATTTTATGCATGAAAAAATTATTTATTTGTTAATTTTCTCTTCAAATAAGAGTTTTAATAATTAAAATTAATATAATTTAAATTGTTTTCTCTAAGAAAAAAACAATAACTGTATTCCTTTTTTTTAAATTGTTAAGATTGAGTGTTTTAAATATTTTTATTTAAATTACGTTTTATGTGTATCAATAGATAACAATGAAAATTACAACAGTAAACATGATATTGATTAAAACATGAAACAGAATTTTTTTAAGTATATTTATCCTTTTTATTTAAGAAACTTTTTCTTTTTAGTATTTCTGAATGTAATTCATAATGCAATTATATATATTTCATGTTTTTTTTTTAAAAAAAAAAGGGGGGATGCTATTGTTGTAATATTTTTTCCAGAAAATAGATACTTTTTTATGAAACTTTTCTGAGCATTTGAAAACGATTAATATATTTTTTTTCAAATGGACGTAAGCGAAAAATTCTAGTTTGTATTACTAAAAATGATTTCTTCTGGTATGCAAACAATTTATATTTCATTTTATTTTCTTCTTGCTATGCAGAGATTTTTCTTGTCACAACTCAGGGAGATTTATTTTGCCAATAAGTTTCTCTTAATCTTTCCGAATATTCCTGAAGACATTTTGGCGTGTATCTCTTAAGCTGCTATCAATTATATCTCGAAATACCTATCGCATAGAATTAATATGATTTATATAAATATAAACCTCACGCATAAATTGCATGTAGAATTGCGAGTAGCTCACTCTCGAAAAAAAATTGCACATTTTGTTATGAAATTTCCATTTTATATCAAAGGGATAAATTAAATTTACAATTCATAAATACTCTATAAGTTTGTTTTAAATCAAGCCTAAATAAAAAATTAGAGATTAATAAAAGTATTCATAAATTCTAAGATGACATTTTATGCTTAAAAATATTTAAAATGAAATTCCTTGTAGTCAATAAAACTTCCTTATAAAACTGCGCAAGTATAAAGATTATGAAAAAAAGCAGATTTAATTCATGTAAAACAATGCACAAATATTTATTTCAGTGTGTTATGAGATACATTTCCTTTGATGTACATATACGCCTTCTTCTGTTTATCTACTAGAAGGTTTCAAAATAGTGTGTTTTATAGAAAAATTACAAATATCTTCACTACTTTAAAAAATAAATTTCTTACATGGAAAAAATAAAACGTTAAATACTTTACACAATATCAGTAGGAATTATTTAATTAAATTTTCTCTTTTTAAATCCTAAAATGCTTCACATCACATAAAAAGTCTGGTTTACTATCCTTTAAACATTGCATTTTGAAATTAAGATAATTTTTCTTGCAGATTAGCATATATAAAATCGGTTTATTTTCGCGCTTTTATTTTTCTTTAAATAATAGCATACTTTAAAATAAATTTGCAAGATCTTTTAGATAAAAGATTGGAGGATCTTCAAAAATAATGAGCTTTGAATGCATTAAGTTATCAAAGCTTTTATTTGCCTTTGTGGCGTTTTATTTATAAGAAAACTTAGGTATCGCTGATACATTAACTAGAGTATTATTTTTCTGTATAATAATTTTATTTTTATACAAATGTAAGCATAATTTTGTAGAGTCTGCCACTGTATATTCTATTAAATAAAGTAAAGTTTCAAGGATAAGTAACAGGAAATTTTAATTTCATCTCAAAAAAAAAATTAAAATTCTGTTTTGATCTTCCATTGTAGAAAACATCGCTTTCTATAAATATTTTTTTTAATATTTACAAAAAGGTGATTTTTCTATCTTAGAATTTTTATATAAATATTTAAACTTCAAAATAATATATTAACAAACACAGGGTATTTATTTAAATATTAATTTGAGAATATAATTCGAATATATTTAATATAAAAGTTTTTATTTCTTGAATCATTTAATAATTATTTCTAAAATTTTTCTAAATGAATAAAGTTCAGTATACATATATTTTATTTTAATATTATAAAAATGTCAAAATATATTTAAATTACATGGTGCTTTTAAATGTCAAATAAACTATACAGCCCTTAAAATGAATTAACTGAACAGTCTTCCTTATATATACAAAGAGAATCATTCCTCATTAATTTAAATATCTGACGTAAGAACTATAATACCAATTTACTAACATTATTCCTCTATTTAATATACTTAATGAATTTAAGCAAATTATAATGATGCCAAAGGTGTTATTTTTGACGCTGAATATATTTCAGATTAGTTACCTATATATTTAAGTGAATGTCATTAAATTTGTGTCTTCAGTCACAAATGATACTTTTGAGGGTATTGAGTTTAAAATTCTAAACTTACCTCTCCTTCCTTTATATAATCAAAATTCTTTGTAAGAGACTCATAAGAGTCTGTAAAATCATAAAACTAAACAATCTCCATTAACATTTTTCATATCATTGCGAAACATTCAGCAAGAGAGATTCCTTTTAAAGCACTAATTTGTCACGCATCTTGATAAACAGCGAGTTTCTACAATTCACGCTTTAAGATAGCATAATAATTAAGACTTGCATATTACAATAGAGAATTGAAATTCCTCACGAAGTGCATATTCAAAATACAGGAAGAAGGAATCTATTTCAGCTTTCACTTTTCTTCCTGCTGCTTACGTCATATTTAAAAGGGGGGAATGAAATAGGTTTAAATCATTCTAGTAATTTCTGTCAGTAACTTTGAATTCTGACTTGAAAACAAAAGACATTAATAATGTATAAATTTATCAAAATCAGGTTATATATAATTGTAATTATACTAAAATTTAATCCTTTATCTCTACGAACGAAGTTTCTCAATTGTTTAGCAGATTTTAATTCCTCAACTTTTATTAGAGCTATGTAATTCATATATTTAAGAAATACTAAATCACGTAAATATACTTATAAAGTCATGGACAAAAATATAGTAAAGTTATTTTTAGCTTTATGAAATAAAACATTTCACGTTTTTTTAATTGTTTAATAAATCATTTCAGATATAAGAATAACGTTGCTTAAAACAAATGGAATATAACATTTCAAATGAAGCACTTAAACCATACATAGCAAACATTAATATTTTATTCATTAATTCGTTGATTTTAATTGCTAATATCATTGATTAATTAAATATTTTCTTCATTCTTCTCTTATGACTTTCTACGGAACTGCTTTTATCATTTATTTAGATTTTATATTAATTCTTAAATATGCAATTTATTCCTGAAAATTGAGTCATTTGTTTTATTTTATTTCTTAATGCATATACTCTTCACAAAAGGTAGTTTCACCATACTGTAAAGTTTTAAGCAAATTAAAAAGGTGCTGAGTAACATCTTCAGATATTTTGTTTTAACAAACTATTTAGTAACAAATGGAGTATTTTACATATACCATTATAAATAAATAGTGCTATAATTCGTAAACTAGTAAGTTTTAACCTTTTTCTTAAAATACTTCATAGTGTCCAATAAAAAACTGCATTAGAATTATTAATTTCGAATTGTATATTTGCATTACATTTTCTTAAATTTATATCTAAAGATATGACATAACATTTTTTTAAAATTCCCCATGATGTTGCTTGTTTTCTATTTAAATACGTTAAAAAAACAAAATTTTGAAATTGAAAATAACAAAAAAACTCAACACGGTATCTAAAAAATTCAAAATATATGAGCACATGCTTCTTTTAAAAAATATTGCATAGAAACAAAACAATGCAATTATTAAAAACAGTACTAGAAGAATGAAAGAGATGTTTAAAGAGATTGAATTGAAAGAGAAAATTTAAAAGCAAAATGAGAAGTTAGGCTATTAAATAAGAAAAAGCATGGAAATAGAAATCACAAAAATAAATTATAAAATCCAATAATTTTTTATTCTCCTTAAATAGCTAAGCTTATTCAAAGATAAAAATGAAAGCGATTGAGGATAATAATTAAAGAGCAAAAAAATTTTGTATGATTACATTCAGTCAGCTAGTAACAATGAATTACATTAAATTCCCCATGTGAGAATAGCTTTTTTCTTCTTTTAAAAGATTAATAAAATCGAAGGATCACTTTAAAAGAAAAAACAAAGAGTGCCGCTTTATCCCCTAATGATTCGCGAAAATCCAGAAA
Source organism: Latrodectus geometricus (assembly GCA_026290005.1). NCBI lineage: Eukaryota > Metazoa > Arthropoda > Arachnida > Araneae > Theridiidae > Latrodectus > Latrodectus geometricus. Next base: position 298,873 of record JAPDSC010155530.1, read on the forward strand.
GTAAACAAATTTTATCACTTTATTCTTAAAAACAATATCTCAGTTCACGAGCTAATTTCAAAAAAATTCTCTAATACTAAAACTTTTATGCATTTCCGTTAACATAAAATTTATTTACAAATTAAAATTGTTGTTTAGTGAAAGTAAAATTATTGTAAAGATTTCTAATATTCGAATAAAATTTAAGCATTTCGAACCTCGCACTATTTTTAATATGTCAGAATTGTAAAAAAATGTTGTAAATGTATAGTTTTATAAAATCGCTTCCTTCTTTATTGACTTTGCAATAATAAATTAACCTAAATTGCAAAGTAAATTTGCATTATTTTTATTTTATTAGAGAAATACAGTGAAACTTTGTTTGAGGTTACAATTTTACATAACTTTCTCTTAAGGAAATCGATTGTGTTAATTTAAAGAACATTCTATGGGTGGAGTGACTTCAGAAAAGGATAAATGCGGTGAAAACTAATTGCTAGTACCAAGGATGAACTATTATTTCGAGCACCTGAATAAGATTTGTTTCTCACGGTGTTTTAAATTCAGAATTTTTTTTAAAAAGATTTAACCATCATAATTTTAATTAAAGAAAATTTGAAATTAAATTACTAAATTTTGTTGTGAAATCCGTGTAACTATATATTTTTGTTTAAATTTCTGATTTTTTAAATAGAATAATGAATTATGAACGAGACATTAAGTTTAATGCTTTTTAAATGTAAAACGTGAGCATTACAAAATATATCCACAAAGGCATGTATTTCATTTCTAGTTGAATTATACTGAAAATTTTTTATAAAATGTAACAAAATTCAATTAATAAAAATACGTATTTTTTACAAAAAAATTGTGTTTTTTTTTTTTTTTAAAAAGTAATCTAAATCATTCCAAAAATAAATAAAAACAGAATAAGTTATATTACAAATTAAATTGATTAATTTATATTTCAGCAACTATTCAAAGATAAAAATTTACTACTTATTCCTCAAAATTATTTCAAAACGTATCAATTATTTGGACTGTGCGATCATAACGATAGCATATTTGTCATTTGTGCAATAAAAATTATAATGTTTTAATTTCGATGGTATTTTATTTTATCTTTATATTCTTTAAAATATTATAACGTAAACAGCTGTAAAGTTTTTTAATTAAAATTTAAAAAATTCATTTTTAAATAAACTTTTTTATAAATAAATAAGAAATATTTATCCAATTATAAAAAATTCTCATTTCAAATTTCGTTTGCAAAAATTTTTAAAAATGAATCTTTAATATTCGAAATTCTTTTTTAGTTTTAAGAAAGAACAAAACTTTTAAGTCTCATTTTAAAATATATAAGTGTGGAAATATCAAAAAATCAATTTAGTAATTCTTTTTATTTTCTTACAATTAAGAAAATATTTCACAGAAAAACGTTTCATGTACAAATCTATGTATATTGATGGCAAAAATGTATGTATATACATATATATATGAAAAGTAAAGTTAAATAAATTCCTCTCTAAAAAGTATTAAATGTAACAAAATTTAAAATTTTGAATGTTTCGATATGTTTTTTCAAGACTAATTTAGCTAAAATAGAATAAATAAAAAATAAAAATTCATAGTGTATGTTAAAATGAAAATTCATTAGTATATTTCTAATATTTAATACAAGCTTCATAACTTAATAGCTTTGTATAAGAAAACCATATTAATATCAAAAATCTCATTTGTAAATAATAATCTTAGTTTAAAATATAATTAATTCAAAAAATAAAATTTACTTAATTTACAAAATAAAACAAAATTTCCAGTCATAATTTATGAATTTTCTCATAATAATTTATCCTAACTCATCAATTGGAGACTAAAGTTGTAGCAGAACTGCTATTTATTATATGGAATTCTGCATGTATGTATGTATGTATGAATATACGTATATATATATATATATATATATTCTATTGGAAATTAAAACTGATACACCAGAAGAAATACATGTAGCAAAATGATATTTATGACATATTACACTGGAAATAACACGTGATTAAATTTTCAAGAAATTTGGAAACATAGATCCTAAAAAATCACTTCCTAGAACAACTATTTCCATCGATAATGACCGCACTTTAACTCCTGAGTATTGAGTCAAAGAGATTGTACGGCAGGTACAAACTGTTCTTACAGCTCCGACATGACGGAGTAGTTCATCAGCCGTAGTAAATAATGTTTGGTGACAAACTAATCGTTTGGAAACCATTGACCTGTCATTTTTGGCTATTGTTTATTTGTTTATAATTTATCGCTCAACGGTCATTTTTTTCCTACACAAGAGCTAATTAGACCGAAACTTACATTTTAAAGTTGAATCTGAGAGCGTCTGACATTTTGGGCAAAAATGAGCACTGAGTCACAGGTCACCAAGGCCGAAAAACAACCAAAAGTTCACAGAATTTCGTGGTTTGTTTCATCGCCAAAAATATTGCCAAATCAATTAACCGCCTATTAAAAGTTGATTTTGGTGAGAAAACTTCAGTACGATACGTTACGCTTAATTTCTAATTTAAAATACGTATAAACTAAATTTGTGCCATTTGCATTTAATGTTTAAAAACTTCTTATGTGATGTTCACTATTATTGTAGTTTATTAAGCATTTTACACAGAATAAAATCATAAAAATAAAGAAATAAACTGTATTTATATAAATTTTGACTTCATTATAATTAGATTTAACTGATTAACTGTGTTTTTAATGATATAAAATCTACCAAATTCTAATTCCTAGAAAAATTCTAATTCGTTAGAAGTTTAAAGTTGAATATAATCACCTTTTCTCTTATATTTTCTCATAATTCTATTAGATGTGTTAAATAAATGTATTTTATTTTATTTTATATTTTATTACTGAGAATTTTAAAATATTATATCTTAGTTCCTATCTCAATTCTATGATCTAAAAATCTAAATCTCTCAAATTTTATAAAATATTATAATTTTTTAAATGATTTTTTATTATGTAGTAAATAGGTGAAATCTGAAAAATTTATTTTCTTAAATTTTAATAATTTGTAGAATTTTATTTAGAAACATTCAATTTTTTAAATACATGTTATTAAATAGAATTTTAATTAAAAATTTTTGATAAATCTAAAATTCGATGTTTTATGATTTTGATAAAAAATTTCAGTCAGTTCATTTCTTTTCTTGTCACGTATTTTTTTTTAATTTCTTTTCATTTATAAATTTTTATATATATAAATAACTTAATTGTTAAGTAGCTTTTTATCACAACACAATAAACGATAATTGTGTTCTTATATGTTGTTAGGGTAAACAGTTTATATTTACTGTCATTTTTCTCCCAAAATTACATGGTTGCTGTCATGTCATGCTGCAGAAAGAGCCAATATACACCCATCAATGTTGTTGATATGATACCAACGTCATCCATCAGTTTGGTATAAGAAAATAAAACTCCTAATTCGGTAACGCATATTACCGAATTTTTCTAATAGAGATGGATCAATGGAACATGATTGCCAGGATAGCAGCCGAAAACTTTCTGTGTCGAAAGTTTCCCGTGAAATGCCTCCAACATGTGATTATACATTGTCCTACGAAAAATAATAATATTGCAGTAAAGTGTAGAGCCACAGTTCTTATAACAACAGAAATATATAGCAATATATAACGAACAGCAAGTGACTGATACGTTTATCTTATAGTATCCCATACACACACTCACTTCAAGAGTTGACCCAAGATAACGATGTCGAATACAGGCTGCCAATGTGTATTTTTCATGATCCATAAACACGAAGGCAACAGACACAATGTTATAAGCATAACCAGGTTTCATCAGAAGTCATGGCTCCATGTCATTTCCGGATCCCCTTTCGTTACTGATCATAAAATTTAAGTCATTCTTGTATAAGATGTGTAGTCGAAAATAGCTTTAGACATGGTCTCCAAGTTGATAGTCCATCATGCAAGCATCTTGCTTGACAAATGTCGTTGGATTGTGCAGACACTTCCAAATTACTCCATTTCTCAACTTAGAGCATGAGACGTAGTGGTATTATCCACTGAGACCATGAAGGTAACATGTCTGTTTTTTTATCTGTTAGATATTGAGCCACTCATATTAAATATAACGTTCCATTTGACAGTTTTGAACCCATGTATTATATATTTTGCAGACATTCAGGGAATCGCAAAGGTAGCATAAAAATTTTATTACAGTGATACGATAAATCGTAATCCTAGTAGGCAACAATTCGACTCTACCAAAGCTGTGCTGGTAAGCATTTATCCTTCCTACATGAGATATCACATGACTTTTCGTTAGGAAAGTAGTTCAAACTCAATTCATAAGAAACCTTCTATATAATTTCTTTATTTAAACACATTGAAAGTGTCACTATCGCAGCTTTTTTATATGAACATGTTGAAAGCTAATCATTTGCATATTACATTGCATATTACAATTGCATTTTCAGCTTATCTTGTATACCTCCTTATTGGTGTCCCTATTTTAATAGCAAGCTGTGTGTAAAAATTCTTCTAATCAAGAAAATAAATTCCTTTTATGTTTACTTTAATAAATATGAGTATCTAATTATATTTTCTTCATCAAAAAATAACATATTAAAAAACTTAATGCTTTGAGATCCATCTCTCTCTCAAATCCTATTTAATAAACAAACTTAATGGCTTGATTTTTATGCTTCACAAATATAAGATTTTTTATAGGGTATATCTCTTCTTTTTCCCATTTATCTTCTTAAAATATAAACTACGCTTGATAAGCAAATAGATAAAAAAGAATAAAAAAGAATGGTGAATTAAACAAATAATGCAATTATTTATAATTTGTTATGTGATATAATGATGATTATGCTGTTTTTTGTTATTATCAGCTAGTTTCTAATTACTGATGCTCAAGATTTTGCGATAATGCTGTAAATTTATCATATGCCACTGATTTTGCTTAAGAGAAAATGAAAATAAAATAATGCTGTTGCATTATAGAAGTGACTAATTGAGTTGGTGGAATCCTTACCCCAAATTCATTAATTTAATTTTATTTAATCATTCTTACAGTGCCAATTAACATTAATTTACATGAATTCCATCCCCGTAGTTTTCATCAAACTTTTTAAATTTCAAATTTTGCGTAAAATTAATTAATTGAAGTGTGAGTTAATTTTATAAATGAAAATCTTCGCGAAAGCGAGAAAAATTTGGTCCCCTCTAATGCGGGTGAGAAAATCCCTATTTTATACTTTTTGGCAAAATTAAAGAGCGTGTAATATTTCGAGAAGTACCACGGAGTAATCAGGTCGTGAAGGATCTCAAGATTAATTGGACATAGGATCACAGCAGGATGAATCGGGGGGCGTGGAAGCACTTGGGGATGTTGTTGGCGCAAGCGTCGGCTGTGATTAATAGGAAGAAGACCCCATTCCAATAGCACATCATTAAGAAATGATCATTTTAGTTTTTCGTGTTTTATTTCATTTTGTCTAGATTAAAACTATACATTTACTATTCTAAATGTCTAATTATGTTTCATTGCAACTACTAAAAGGATGCATGTCATCATACAACTCAATTAATGAGTAGTTCCCAAGGACTTGCATTTTTAATAACCCTGATACTAGGTAGCAAAGAGGGAAAACACTTTAAATAACTAGTCATTTGGCTTGTTTGACAACTGATTCTGTCTCTAGTTCCTGAAGATTTTCCTTCATACATTATTAATACATTATTGCTGTCATGACAATTTTAAATTTTAATGCATTCGCTTGTGCTGTCAATAGTTTCGTCTATGTAAAACCCATATCAAAACAAACTATTTTTAAGAACGAACCAAGCAATTTAAATTTAATTCTGAATTTTAATTTTTGAAGTTTTAAAACTATAAATATAAAAATTTCAAGATCTTAGCATTTTTAAGGAATACTTAGTCAAACTTTCTCTACATACAAATGTATTAAGAAACCTAAATAAAGGAAAATTATTTTCAAGAATTAATTGGTGAAAAAAAATAGTTTTTTTAAAATGCGAGAAAAATGCTTTTAAGCTTTATTATCATTACTTTTAAAAAAAAAATATGGGAGTTAAAGAAATATTTTTCAAGAAAATAAATTGTATTTCTCTCTTTAATGTATATACATGTAAATATTTAGTTAAAAATAAATATTTCTTCTTTAAGAGAATACAGTGAGCATCAGTAGAATACCATGAATGCATAATTAAAAAATATGTAATCTCTTATGCAATAAACCGAGTTATACAAATGATGGGTAGTTCTTTAGATTCTGAGATAGATAAAGCAAGATATGCGATAAGGAATCCGCGAAATCAACTATAGTTGTGTAATTCTATTTCTCAGAATAATCTTCGTGCGAATTGTTTTCTATCTCAGAGAAAATATGCTGTACTGAGAATGCCAGGACGCAGACGATAAAGCAGACAGACAACTACGCTCATTCACTGTACATCAACTGAGGAAATAAGCTTTCAAGAAGAGAATGTAAGACGTGCCCCTGAATTTACGGTGCTGTCAGGGTGACCTATGAGAGCGTAGCGTTGACCAACTTAACAGCAGGCTTGATCTGCAGTTAAGTTATGAAGTACCCGCATAATGTGACGGTCTAGTGTCTTTCATTAAAAATAATCAGCAGATAATGAATCTCATGTTTCGAGATGTTTTCATATAGTTATATGAAAGTGTGAAACTTTAGATTTATCAGATTTTATTTCAGCATTTTAAAGAACATACGATATAAATGCACTAACTTTTTTCTTTGATGCTTCAGTATATATAGTTGATAAGTAAGACAGTTGAGCCATATACATTATACAATTACATAGCAATATACAACAGTTGAGATCACTGGTCTTCACTCATGTGTCGTATAACTCTAGCATGATTAATATCCCATACCATTCAGGACACATACTCTCAAGTTAAATCTTTTGGTTTTAAAAATATTAATAAATTTTAGAGAAATATGTACGACGTGTAATTATTACCTAATTTGTAACATAAGGTTTAAATTGTTATTGAATAATGTTCGCATGAATACAGATAAGGTCCCCTAACTGAAATCAAGTGATTATTAAAGACATCCTCAAAATCGAGTAATTTATAATAATTAAAATATAGTTAATTAATTTTCTTTGAGAAAATTTTTTTTGCGAATTTATAAACAATAAAATGTTACAACATTCTATGAAAAATTGCACAAAATTTCTATCATATGAACATTGAAAAGATATAAGTGAAAAAATTTAAGTTTGTTGATATTTTATAAGAATATATAAATATCATCAATTTAAAAATATTGCTTAAAGTTTTGAATATGAAAATTCAAAATTATTTTGATTATTTGATAATATCAAATAATCAAAACAATTTTGCATAAGAACTTAAAAAGAAAGGGCATTGAAATTCAAGCTAAACTTTTTAGGGATTTTTTTATAATATGCCATTAAAAATTAATGAAAGATTAAACTTAATTCTAATACAAGATAAAAAAATATATATATATAATCTTCAAAGTAGAAAATATATCTTAAGATAAACGAAAATAAATAAAATATATCCTAGTTATTAGCATAAGAGGTAGCTCCATTTACACTGCTGCTGTGTATCTTCAGTTTATAAGAATTTATTCACTTGCAGATAAAATATGTGTAAATATTATTTTAGTAATGCATGTTTGATAGATAATTCTAAACTCAGACTAAATAAATATCTTGTGTATTTATATTTGGATAGCCCTCAATATATGTGTCTTATCTTTTTTATTATTATGTCATATTCTCACAAGTTCTTTATTCCGATAGCTATTTTGTATCTCTACATTGAATATTTCAATTCCATAAATGCTAAAATGTTTGTTGAATACTTTTCAATACATTCACACTACAATTTTGCAGCAATTTCTCTTTTCCTATTTTTATATATAAGACATATTCTAGACAACAAATAAACATTTTTACAGAAATAGTGAATATTTTTTTAATTAAGAAGCTTATTTTTTTTAATACTCAGAATCTTTAATACCTTTATTCCTAATAAAATTATCAACTCTTAATTTGATAATTATTATTTTTTTAAGTTCAATCAAAAATTAATTAAAAAATTTAATTATAAACTTGTTTATATATTATCTAATTTAATGCAATGAAATAGTTTTTCTTTATACATTTCTTTATATTGGTTTTGTGTAAAAAAAACTGCTAATTTGGAATTATAGACGTTATTCTATAATTTGATGATAACTCAAGTATTTACCTTAAAGATTACGTAAACATTGATATGCGATTTGAAGAAATACGGAAGTAATAGAGTTGCTATTTTTAATAGTAATAAAAAAAATAGCAACTCTATACAAGCATAGAGTTGTTATTTTTATTCTATGTGCTCATACTTATTTACCTAGATGATTTTTAAGAAAATCTATCAAAATATGAATAAAAAAATGATAAATACAATTCTGTGATTCATCATTGATTCATCATGATTCAAAATTTGTCGAGAAAAATTATGTAAAAGCCTGTCAATTTATGAATCATTTAACCGATTATTTCCAGAGCATCTTAGCATCTTTTTATAAATTAATAAAATGAAAATTTTAATATTAAGTTATTAACATTTAATAACAATTAAAGAAATATTAGCTGAAAGATGTTAAATTTAGTGAAAAATAGAAAATATTCTGCAAATTTTATGGTATTTACTATAGTCCATAGTAAATAAAATTATTATTAAAATTTAGAAGCATTTAGAGAAAAAGTAATTTAAAAATGTGTTAATTTTCACGAAAAATATGCTAAATTCTGCAATTTCATATGATATTAATTATAGTCTATAGTAAATAAAGTATTATAAGTATAATGGATTAAATGGATCTATCGGAATGTTTTTAGTCGGTTAAGCTTCCCAATAAATCTTATAGGCAAATAAAATAAATAAATGATTTCTTAATCAATATGGACGCATGGGAATCTCTTGAAAAGAAAAAAAAAAACAAAATTCATCCGGGTGAAAGATGAGCGAACAAAAATATGAATTTTTTATTAAATCATTTATTTAAAAGAGCTTCTAAAAATGCAGCGCTCAAAGCAAATTATCTTAAAACGAGCTTTCAGAAGATCCCTCGAGGGCATTCAACGTGCTTTCCAGGCATTCATCCGAATAAAAACAAATAAATGAAATGCTTGAGAAAAAGAAACGAAATAAACATTTTCCGTTTTTTCATCTTCCTAACTCTTCCTTTTTTTTTTAAGGCACTGATAAGTTGAAATTCTTGCAAATGAAAACGTATGCGTCCCATGTGCTGACGAAGTAACTTATTGGCATTACTCTACTTCTGTGAAAATCTTCACCAAACGGCGCAGACTGAGCTATTACCATTGATCAAAGAAGATGAGGGAAGCTGATCGATTTTTTTCGCTTTCCTTGAAGGAAGTTGAACAAGGATTTGCTCCAGCTCATTCATCATAGTACCATGCAGAGAACATGTGACGTCGTCTGTCAAGTGGCATACTCGGCGTGCCATTCCAATAAATATATTTCGACGCCTCACTCGCATTTTAGCCACTTGTTACGGAGGTGAGGAGAGTTAAAGAAAGAAAAGAGGGAAAGGTTGCTGTATGTGGTTGTTATAGATTAATATTTACATTTATAATAACTAGTACTTTACTATAACGTAAATTATTTTGATGAATATGCTTCGAAATAAGTGATTAGTAATAATCCTACCAGGAATATTCATAAAATATTGCGTTAAAAATTAATCTAAAAAAAAATAATCTAAGATAAATTTTCTCTCACAAAACTCAGACTTTTATGGATATCACGAAAATTGGAACAACGGTTTTGAAATAAGTATAATTCTGTGCGAAAGGTAAAATTAAACAATTTTTATATTTTCTTTTGTGAATTTCAATTTTATTTTATTTCTTAAGATTGAGCATAGTAATGCGAATAAAAATTTGATGAAGAATTTACAAAAAGTAAATGATAAAAGATATGAAAACCTATCGGTTTATGAATTTTTAAGAAAATTACTTTTTCAAATATCTTCTTTCAAATTGGTGAAATAAAAATATGTTGGGGAAATGAAAATGGTGATTTCATGCAATTATTAATATTTAAAAGCAATTAAGGGTAAGTTTTTTTGTAGATATTAACTCTTATAAAAAATCTGAAAATTTTAACAAGTTAAAATGTACTGACGTTTAACAATGTAGTACTATTTATATGTTTATTTTACAAATACATGCGAATTTGGAAATCATTTTCTTTTATTACTTCTCATATAAAAATATGAAATTCAGTTTCGGGAATTCTTTAAATTCATTAAATTCATTTTTGTTTATTTCACATTAAATTATTATTTGTAGTCGTAATTCAAATAAAAGATATTAAAAATAAATGAAAACCATTTTTTAAACAGAGAAATAACTTTATTCATTTCAACATCAATCTTGAAAATGGAAGTTGAAAAGAAACTCATTCCAACTATAATCTAAGGCAACTGAAATCCAACCAAATCACACTACCGCTATATTATAAAAATTCTGAAACATTCGTATCTCCTCAATGAAGAAACATTAACACTAATTAAAAAATGATATAGAAAAAAATCTATATAAATTTTTAAATTGATGTCTGAAATAAGAAAATCGGAACATATTCTGGATGTGCAATGAATGGTTAACATGACAAATTGCTTTACGAAATAGAAACACTGAGTAAACAGCTCATTTCAAAGCCAAACCAATCAAGGTTCTAAGTTCTTAGTGATCATTTAAACAAGTTTAAAAGCCATTTAAAGTAATCTCAACAAAACACTCTATATTAAAAAATTCAGTTTAAACATTGATAATATCAAACATTTTTTGATAAAGTTTCATATATAAATATACAAAGAAGAAATGAAGCTGCTGCTATCACCACAAAAGTTGACAAGTCAAATGGACTCTAGATTAAATACCACACATTTTTTTCTTATGTCAATAAAATATTGAAAACAGTCTTTTAAACAAAATGATAAACAGAATGAGCATACTATCATAAATTAAAGAAATGTCAATCAAATTTCGCCAAAGTTCTGATGAACTCATCTCAACTAGTCTAAAAGTGAAACTTGGCACTTTAGGTCTATTGGTCTCGATTGTTTCTCTACATATTTCTACAGATTTCTCATTGCAATTTGAAGGTTTGCATGTGTGAAATAAAGACAAATTCAGTGTTCTATATTATTGGGTTGTTCGGAAAGTTATTTCGTTTTATATGAAATGAAAAACGTGTAGCGTATAAACATTTTATTGAATTGTATACAGTCTATTCTATTCCAATATCTTTTACCATCTTTTTGGTCGTAGCATGATGTCATATTCATAAAATGGTTGGTTTTCAATAGCAAAATCTGATTCAGGTGGGAAAAACGAAATGACTTTCCGAACAACCCAATATATCCTGCCGTCTGATTTCGAAAAATACTGAGAGGTCAACGATGTGGTAGAAAAAACTCCGAAAAAAGCAGATCTGCAATCCTCAAACAACTTTATACAACTAAGTGTTACCTTTCGAGAGAACTTGTAATCGATAATGGGAAGAATTCACTTATCAAATCTGGAATATTCCCAAGTACTTACCTCAATCATTGTGCATACAGTAGGTAGAAATGCAACATTCATCTATCAGCTTTCAACAAAGGCTGGGATTAAACCAGGACTTTTCACTCTGAAGAGAATTTTTCATGACATTAGGCCAAGACAAGCCTTTTCTCACACACACATTGTGTTATTGCAAATTTTATCTTTTTTATACTCTATTGTAAGACAACTTTCAATATTAGATTGAATTCCTTGCTACACGGGTCATTTGATCACATCGTTCAATTGATTAGCATTGATAACAGATATTGCATTGTATATTTTAATCACGTATTTTGCTTTCCCCCCATTATTAAAGAAGATTATTCTATAAATTATAATAAATTATAACTATAATAAATTAGTTAACAATAATATAATTCTGATTTATAAATCTTGTTATCCAAATGTTACTGTGAAATGCGCGTGCGCTAGCATTTATGAATCTAATGAATAAATTGAATTATTACTAACATAAAAATTATTTTTCTGAACTCTTTCTGTAATCATGTTTTATTTAAAAGTGTAAAAAAGGAATTATGCATTTTTATTTCACTAATATTCCTATTTTTTGCTTCATTTTCCCAATGTCTTCCATATAAACTGATAAAATTCCTTTCTAATTAACTCTACGGGAGTCCATTTATTTCCAATCTTCTGTAAAATCATGTAAGAAATTTGAAATGTGGTACTAAGAAGCATTATGAATTATTTTCCCTATAACTGCTCATAGTTTATCTCTGAACTCATTGTTAAAGTATTCATATAAAACCAAAACTTGCTAAATTTCCTGCAATTGCAATGATATTTACAGAATTGTCACATATGAACAAATAATTCCATTTCCTGAAATAGCATCAGAAAGTCTAGCCAAGAAATATAAGAGACATTATATTGCAATATACACAATTCAGTTTATGTTAAGAGTAACTTCCCCAGGATAAGTTTACGGGAAAGCCTTTATATTATGAATGAATGTAACATGCATTTTTTAATTACAAAAAGTTATTGTTTAAGTGTAAATTTGTCCTTAATACAATACCATCCCTGAACTGGTAAACAAAACATGCTTTTAATTGTTTAACGACACTAATATTGATAAAGACGAAAAAAATTTGAAAATGCGCGTTGAACCTCAGTACTTTAGAGAAAGTATACTTATCGCAATACAACGTCACTAAACTCTATTAATATGATTTTATTAAACAAAAATTATTAATAGTTTTTATCACTAATTTCATGAGGTAAATTATTCAATTTTTAATTATTCATTTTTCTTTAAAATTTTAAATCTATAGAAAAATTTTAAAAAATGTGTTACTGTAAAGGTCAAAAATTATATAAATCCTAGATTTCTCTGCTTTGTTTAGGTTAGCTAATAATTTATTTTAAAAGGTATTTATATTCTCACAAAGTTTTTGCAACTGTTCCAATTTCAAAATCATTTTGAATTTGAGTCTTTATCAATTTCTCTTAAGTAACATTGACTTTTATAATCAAATTTTAGTACAAATAAATTTTGTTTGATTTGTTTTAAATCACTCATGAGGCCAATGAAATTGCGCAATTGGATTTTTTCTTTGACATTGCTTATGTAACTCATTTGTAAAAATCCCAAATAAATTGTACATTCTTTTTGTTCTGACAGATACCTATCACTAAGTGCTGGAATTAGTAATAAAATACAATCATATTTCTTTGATTTCAATATTAAAATTTATCAAACAATAGTATACAATCACACCATATGGAAAGCTCTCGTTGTTTTGTCTTTAATTTACATAAATTCGAATTTTAAACACACATACTTTCAGAATTCTAATATGTAACTTAAAAATACATCAAAAAGTATATACATGTAACATTTGTTCAGTATTTTAATATATACGTGTAATATAAAAAAGATCGTTATAGAGATTGACAACCACAATAATAACAATAGATTACAAATAATATAACTCAGCCATTTTCAAACTTAAATTTTATGTTCAGCATTTTCAAAGTTTAAATAATTTTTGACATTACAAATATTATTTTTATTTTCTTCGTTATCTAAATATTTAGTATCATGTTATTGTATTAAACTTTGGGCATACTTTATGCTTTTATTCTGTCACATCACAACACTACTACTTAATAGACAAATGATAAGTTATTGCCGATTTCATATATGCAAAGTAGATAGATTAAGAGCTAGTTTTATGTCAGAACTTTTATATTTTATTGTAATCATATAGACTTAAAATTTGTTTTAAATCCCTCTTCTTCTCGATTCATATTCAAATTACTCATGAATTTATTTTTCATATCTATTTCCTTATTGAGCTTTTCTAAATTTTGATGTCTCCATTTCTGGATGCAATAGTATTCTAGATTCAATATTATAACCGAATTATAAAAAATGTAGTAAAGCTCAGTTATAAAAAACAAAAATAAATGTTTGATTAGAAAAGATGAAAAATTTCATATTTCTTCTTCGAATCCCTGTAAAATTGAAATAAGAACAACAAAAAATGATAGCAAATATTATAGTCATAATCCTATATTAACAATGGCCAATTTAGTCAAATACACCTAACAATTTCATTACTCTTTGTACTTTAGAATCACTCAGATATTCATTAAAATAAGAATCTATCCATTACAGAAATTTCCCTTTCTAACTCTCATACCTTGAAAATACATTTTTAAGAATAATGGAATTTCCCTTTTTATCCTCTTTATTTATTCTTTAAAGTTTAACTTTCGATTTGCCTGAACTTGGTTTGCAATTCCTTGTTGGTTCTCCCCCTTTCTCTACGCTATTTTCCATTAAACTCCATTAAACTGAAACATGAACCAAATGATTGTACAATTTCATTCCAGCTCCATTTAAGTTTTCTTTATTCTGATGTCAGCGTTATTTTATCTTCCAAAATTTTTTGTTCAAATTTACAAAATGGTGCATCTGGGTTACCAAATAAAAGTGCGAAGGCATGATAATTTGAAGATTAACTTTAATTTTAGAAAGTTACTTTAACTATAATTTAATAATTGATGTATATTTTTAAGATACTTCTTATTTTTTGATTAGTCAGTTCCTTGATTATTTAAATGTCTTTTCTAACGAGCATATCTGAAAACTCATTTGGATTAATGCTTAAGAATTTTAAATTTATATAAGTCTCATTACACTTTTCCCTTGAAATATGTAGCCACGTTTTCATAATAAATTCTTTGCATGAAAGAGTCGTAGCTAATTTAGAAAAAATTCAATTGCAACATTTTTAACTCGTGTTCTAAAACAAAAATCGATTAACTTTTTGCAAAACAATTATGTCTTTAAAGCACTTATTTAATATATTTTCCGATTTGACAACTAAAATTACTTCTATCCTTCGAATATGTTTGTTTTCACAAAACACATATTCTCAAAGTTAATTTTATTTTAAGAAAATAATTTAAATGCACGTGAAAACAATAAAGTTATTATTTATAAGAAGTTCATATATCAAAATGTTTTCAAAATTATTGTGATTGCTTTCAGTAAAATTATGCTATTTCTTAACTTCAATATTTCTTGCATGTAAAATACCAATAATCATCAAATAACTTTCTTTTAAGAAGCTATTTCATGTTAAATAAAGCAATTTCTTTATAAAGCTCAATTTATAATCTACAGTTATTAAATACACACATAAATATGTTATACATGATATATAACACATTATTTTGAAAGAATCTTATTAAATAAAAATTGTACAACACTTTAAAAAAATTTTATCCTCGAATACAACTTTAAAACTTGTTATTTGAGCTTAAAATATCTCTTAAGCATAAAATACTTCTAAATTATAAACGTAAATTATACTTTGGATTTCCTGTTGAGAAAATCAGTAAAATATTACGTATTAAAAATATTTAATTCAGATAAACTTCGTAAGAAATTACATTTTTTCGCACTCAAACAAATCATCTAACATAACAAATTGAATGATGCTTAACATAAGAATCCTATATTTTTTACAGAATAAATTTTTGGAACTTGATAAAATTGTCTACTTGATAAAAAGTCAAGGTTTTATATCGAACATTTGCCTGTACTATTTCAATTGATCTTGATAGATTTATAGACAAGAATTTCTCAATGCCTGTATCTGAAACCTCGTGTTTTTGTCAAGTAATTAATAATTAGGGAAACAATTTTGTCTGAAAAGGTGTATTTAAAATAGATCATTTGCTATATCAACGAAATAAATTTTTAAAGCTAATTTTGTATAAAAAAAAACAAATATATATTTTACATTGGACTACCTAGTAGCGAATTATTTTACACTAAAATAAATAAATGACTAAAAAAATGTCTGTCTGAAACCGTAAATCTGTAATTTGAATGTGTATAAAAAATATTCATATGCCATTTTAAAATAAACTGAACTCAAGAATATTTGTCAATTATGCAATGTAGGAGTTTTTACTCCTCTTAAATAAGACATTTAATAAATAATCATCATATTATTTTTACTTGATTGTAACTAGTAGTCATCTAATACAAATAAATCAACATTAAATAAGTTGTATGCAAATAAACAAAGAAAAAATGGGGGAAATTAAAATTTATTTGATACATATTTGAAAAATTGGCGATATCTGACCATTAAATAAAGTTCTTAAAGTAATATTTGTTAGTCAAATCAAAAATTCCAGTTAATGGAAGATAAATCACTTTTTTTAAGAATTTCAAACTACTTTGAAAAAACCTTGGCAAAGAAGATATACTCTTCCTAACTCTTCTCTACGAGCTTTTTAAATAAAATCAAACATAAGCCTGTTTCATACGTGGTCTCCTATGTCTAATAATGAATCTGGTAAGCGAATCTCTTGTCTATTGATTGAGAAAAATTAGGATATTCGTTTATAAAGTGTCCTGCTTATTGCAACAGCTAATTTTTTAAGACCCAGAAATAAATTTAAGATTTATTTATAAAAACTAAAACTGCTATTTTATGCTTTGATAATTGTAATAAATTAAAAAGTATTTTTTAAATAAAGCTAATGTAATGTACAATAAACAACTGAATAAATTTCTCGAATTTTATAAGAACGGGTTACAAGGTTTTTTTTAAATATAATTATTTGTGTTAAAGCTTTATAAACAAACGCTATTTTATAAAAAACATGAATT
This sequence comes from Latrodectus geometricus, assembly GCA_026290005.1. Taxonomy (NCBI): domain Eukaryota; kingdom Metazoa; phylum Arthropoda; class Arachnida; order Araneae; family Theridiidae; genus Latrodectus; species Latrodectus geometricus. Next base: position 315,703 of record JAPDSC010155530.1, read on the forward strand.
ACAAAATTTGCTGAATTTAGTCATTTGTAAAAATTGAGGTTAAATGATATTTTAACCTCAATTTTACAAATATCTGAAACATTAAATTTGCTTTAAAAAACACATTATATAGTCAAAAAGCTAGTATAGCATAAATTTCGATTGCAAAGAAAATTGCATATAAATGATAATAATAATATGTGTTACAATAAACAGATATTTATGTTTTTAATTATACCTAGCTTTTCAGAATGAATTAATAATTATAGTTTGATAATGTTATAGTTTGACTCTAAAAAGCACAGAATTGAGAAAACAATAATTTATAATTTCTTTATTTAAACTGCTTTTAATTCAGCATCGGCTTATAAATAATATAATACACAGGAGTTATACTTAAGTCCTAGAAGAACTAGTACAGCCATGCATATGCAAATAATGGAGTTACGAAATGAATCGCCGATATGATGAAGACAGAACTTATAGATGACAACAGGTGTCTGGGAAATCTTAAATCGTTTATTATTGCTACAATGACGGGTTATCAAGATTTGACTGATTTTGTTCTTAACCGAATTTTAAGTCTATGATTTACGTTTGAGTCGGCACATGAGAAATGAGACATAACATCTACAAGGCACTTATGAAATATGAGTTTTTGTGTGAAACAATTTCACATAAAGGGAAAATCGACAATCCTGTAAATCATCAAATTTCAGATAGTGGTGTGGGTAGGAAAAGACATTTCCTAGAATTGATGTCAATGACGCGTCATCTGCAATAATTCAACGACCCATCGTTGATTTGATCCTTATAATCAGAAAACCTGTTGTCATAACTCCCCGTCAAATCAAGATTTACTTGATTTATGCTGAGTTATGACGACGAGAATGGCCACAATATTACTCAGCTTGTTCTAGACGCTTTCACAGGTTACTCAAATCCCCGAACATGATCATTATTTAGCATATCTAGGAGGTCTTGCAACATGACGAGCAGAAAAATGGAACAATACCAAGTAATTCCGATAAAAAAAAGATTTTTCAATATGATAGCATCACTGCTGGTTGTTTCCAAAATGAAAGATACCAATAAATACAAATTAGTAAAACAATACAAAAGGTAAAATGTAAAAAATCAAAAAGTATTTATTTAATGGTATAATTGCTTTATAATTTTTTTGCCAAGTACAAAATTTGTATTAATTTTTTTTAGCTTTTTTGCACTTATTGTATTTTATTTTGTACACAGTTAGGTTTATGTTCAATAATACGATAAAACATATATTTTTCTGCTGACTTATTGAAATTTTTTTTCTAGTCGTCATGACACATTTTATAGATTCTTTTGTAAATTCCAATCCGATAAAATGTGTTTTATGATAATATTTACTATGTGACTTTTTTGTTCCTTTTCATATTCAAAATCATTCTCTCAACTTTTACCCACTTTACAATAGACTTGGTGTATAAATGTTTTATCTGAGGGTATATGTTTCAAAACCTGGTGAGGAAAAAAAATCAAAAGAGGATTAGCAGGAAAAGAAATTATATGGAGTTTTGTTCCGAAGATTTATAATTCGGTGAAACGTTTTTGAAGTTATATATGTTGCTCTTTAATTACAATTTGTAAATTTTGATGATAAATTCTGAAAATAATCATAAAAAATCCAACATTATTTTAATTAATGAAACGTATTATTCATGAAACGTAGAAGAAAAAAAACTAAAAAACAAACCTACAACAGAGCTCTGTGTATCTATCTTATAAAAATATCAATGACTCATACCGTATGATATTCTGTTCAATAGATGGACGTAAGTGAACTTTTACGATGCTCCACACTTGTAAGATAACTTATATAT
>JAPDSC010155530.1:332114-371841 GCA_026290005.1 Latrodectus geometricus
GTGAGTGGACCTGTTTGAATTAAATCTATTATGTCACACAAGTTGTAATATATTATAAAATCACTAATTAAGATTGTAGAAAAAGTGATATTCCCTTCAATATACGAAATGTTCCATATTGTCATCAATAAATCTATAATTAATAAAAGTATGAACTTTATGTTCACCTTACTTTGATTGATAAATTTAAATCGAAATTCACAAAATGTGCTCTATTACCCTAATCAGCTCATATTAATAAAGTTTGACGCATAATCAACTTTATATATTTTACTTTACATTCTAATAATAAATTTAATTCCTTTAATTATTATGATAATAATTAATGTAATTAATGAAAAAACAATTGTGAGTCGTTGATTGATTTATGAGGCATAAATTATTTCATGGAACGATTTTATATGTTGTTCTTTACCATTTTATTACAAATATAAATAATTGCCTTTAACTTTTGCATAAATAAATATATATATTTTAAATTTATATATATATTTTAAAAATATATATTTTAAACGTTTTCTACATTTATACTACATTACACTGTATTAACGTAATCTTCATGACAGGCTCAGTTTTTTTTCTAAGAAATATACTATTTCCAAAATTAAAGAGAAAGTATATCATAAAAACCTTTATATCATCTTAACCAAAGTATAACCATTATTATACCTTAAAATAGTGCATATGTTTCAAAAGACCATCTAATATCTTCGTGTTAAACGGTAATTATTTTACTCTCTTAACGATGAAACATTCCGATCAAATCATGAACATAATCGCTCATATCTCAGAATATCTTTTAAATAACGTCTCGCAGGTAATTTATTAAATTCAAGAACGATAATATCATGATGCTATTAAATATTCACTTCAGTCCAGAGATTTTTCTGCTCAAAATATTCTTATACATTTTAAATATACTATGTTTTGTAAAGTTTTAGATTTATTTATGTAAAGTATATTCATGATGTAGTTTTCTCACTTAGTAAATCACACTCTTTGTTTTACTCCTCTTGTTATTCAGAGAAATTTTTATACTTCGTTTATTTTTAAACTTCCAGTGATAGGTATAAACTATAAAATGTTGCATATTTACTCTATTTTTTGCAGAATAATTCATTTTGAATTCTTTTTCTTTTGGAAAATTCAGCAAAGATAGGAAAAACATGCTATGTTGTTTTTATGATTTATTCCAAAAACAAATTATTTAAGCATAAGAATAATATCTTGATTACGAAATAATTACTGATTATGCATTAATAGGAAACCCTTTATTACTACATTTCATTAAAAAAATTTTTAATTTTACAATAATACTGTTACGTTGCTACATAAATATGAATATGTTTTGAATATGTACCTAGGCAAATAAAAGTTTACATGATAATTTTCTATTTACTCTGAAGAAACTCGTTATAAAAAATTAAAACCAAATCTAGTTATTATGGAAAAATATGCCTTGTAAACAAATGAGTTTAATTTAAGCACAGCTCTCGCTTAACTCGTTAAATAAGTTATTTTACAATAAATAAAATCTGGAAAAATAATTTATTGTATAATTAAGCCTCTAACATTATAACAAAAATTAATGTTAACGTAATTCCAAAATAAAACAAAAAAGTAATTTCAACAAAAGAATATTTAATTTAATTAATCAAGTGTTCATTATTATTTAATACAATGAATAAAAATAATGTAAATAACTTTTCATTTTCTGGGTAAATAAAATGTGAGGTGAAGAAAATGTATCTTTTTCTAAGAAATGAAATGGTAAAACATTAAAAGAATAAAATATTTATCTTTGAATCAGATTAAATAAGAACGCATAAATATTCTGTAAGCAAATGTGCAATTTGTTCTCGTAACTCTTTTTTTTAATATATTATGTATCTTACAGTTTTTAATAATTAATTATAATAAAATAAAAGACTAATTGATTCCACTGTTTTTATTATGCCATTAAAATTACAGCAAAAATACCTGAGATATTTGTCATTCAAAAAAGAATATCATTCCTACATAAATTGAAACTAAAATATCATTAACATAATTTTCAAAACAATTAGTTCGAAGATTACATCAAATGTTATTTGCACATTCTCATTTATTTATAGTCACTGCATAATTTTGTAAATTGTAAACAGGATTTAATATGTTTCGAAATTCTGAAAATCTCTGAAGACTAAAATCCTGAAAATACTATATAAAAACAGTTAGTTATTCAAATGGAACTAATAATAAACTGTAAGCAACTGTGAATAAGAATCAGTATTGTTCTCAATTATAAGATTAGGTTTCATATTTTAAATAAATAGAAAGACTGATAATAATAATAATATTAAAAATATAGAAATAAAATGAATTATTAAACTAATTTTTTGCTAATTAAATGTTGAAGTCTGAAACTTTTAAGGATATTTTCTCTCTCTCTCTCTCATTTACACATCCAAAGTACTTCATTAAAAATAATTTGTTCTCTTCAAACTTTAGTTTAACTATGGAGTTTTAAATATACATAGAAGTTATATTCAAATTAATTTGATTTTAAATATACACTAACATATTTGTTTCGTTATTTCTGTCATCTATTTCTGAAATTCCAAACTTCTTATGTTACTTGTTATGTTTCATTTTACTCATTTCATATTATTCTTGTTTCGTATTTTAAGCATTTCATTCCATTCAAGTGTATTAATAACTTGCATCGTAGGACTTCCGTAATTCTTTTACTTAAGAAATATATTTTAAAACTGCTACCTGAATGAATCCTCTTAAAGAAAAGTTATATACCCATTGTACTTTGCTAAAAAAAAATAAATAAATAAACATGAGATCTGGTTACAAAACTCCAAACAATTACCAATTACAAACAGAATTACCGATTCACAAAATTAAATTCCATCTTATCATGAACTTATAAGATTTTCATTATAAATCTAAAAAAATACTTATTCATAACTTTTAATCTTTTATGAACCAAAAATATTTCTTAAAAATTTTGGAAACACAAGATTCTTGGAAATGTTTCTTGTGTAATATTATTTATTGTTTGCACACCTAATAGCATATTTGAAAACTTCTTAGAATTTTAATTTATCAACTTCTAAATATTTGATTATTCTAAAAGGAATTTAAAATTATCTATTTAAATATGATCATAAAAAAAATTTTTTTATTTAATCTTTGAATTATAAACACCTCTTTTACGAACATGAGAAGAAAATTCTCAAGCTACGATCGTTACCTTATCGGTCATTTCACGAAATTAATTACTTTCAAAATTTTTGATTAAAACAATATTACTATCTAAAGATTCTAAAAAACCTTTTTCACACAGTTCACATTTTAAAAGTTTAAATAAAATTCTTAATGATATAATTTGAAACTCTCTTAGAATTTTCTGTATACAAATTCCCTCTGATGCTGAAAACATTCAAAAATGTAGGTGGAAAATAAGTGAATTTTGGATAATAGTCCACGAAATATGTTTATTTTTTTACAATGATGCATTACTGGGCAATTAACTAGTACATAAATTCTAAAAGTAGCCATCTTTTCAAGATATGAAGCAAATTTCCGTTAATTATTTGTAAATACTTCAATCGGATTCATAAAACAATGCTTGAAAGGAAATCAACTCAACTGTATGTTATAAATACATATTTTGGCTTCAGATTAGAATAACTATAAAATATCATTTTATTATAAATATGTATTAAAAGTTTAATTTTTTTAATATATTTTTATAGTTTCCATTTAAATATTGTTATTTTTAAATTTGGCAAAAATCGCAGCGAAAATTTACATCTGCTTGAAATTGTATTACAGAGAGAGAGAGAGAGAGAAGAACATTGAATATAATTCCAGAACACACAATCAATGAGGAATTGTAACATGAATATGCGAAAATAATGTAACACAAAAAAATTTCTAAAAACACAATTATCAATAGGCTCTTGTTAATAATAAAAGCTTTGAGGATACAAAGAATGATTAAATTTGAAAAACATTTGGGAGCAAGATGAGCACAATATGGAATTTTATCACTTTATTCAAATAAAGGATCGTATTTCTTTTTTATATATATATATTCTTTCCTTTCCCTATAAATCATTTTCCTTTCCTCTCTGGGATTGCAATATCAAAAAAACGTTTACTTATATATCGCTGATTAAAGAGAAGACTCACTTTTCACAGTCATTCTTCTAATTTCGTTTCTCAAAACGTAACATTTAACTTCATAAAATTAAAAAACATCAAAGTAAATGCCCATTAAAAAATATTTGAAGTTTACTTTTCTATATTTTATTCCAAAATATTACATTTTTTGAGTGAAAAGTATAAATACAACGTAAAAAAGAGAGAATAAAACACATGTTTATAAATTACAAAGAAACATTTGGTATTCGAAGATAAATAAATGAATGAAATTCTCTGCAAATATTTATTTCATCCAGTTTGTATGGGTAACTAATGATATGAATAAACAAAAATTTGGCTTATTATTATAAAAAAATGCAGTATCAGCTTCTTTCATCAAAGCTAAATGGAATAAAATACCAAACTTGAGTTTCATGCTGTTTAATTTTTCAGTGGTGTTACTGCTACAGAAGCAGATTGAATAATTCATTCTTAAGCGGAAAAAATTTATTGTGCTTCTACAATAGAAAAACGAAAATATCTCTATAATTTTGTGTTTATTTTTATTTTTTTTTATTTATTTTTTTTTACTGGCTATGCTTCATGGGCTATTTATTTTAATGCTTATGTATTTAATTTAAATAAGTTTGTGGAACATATATTTCTTTAAAGTCTTATTAAAAAAAAAGCAAATTTAAACTATCCATTAAATCTATGAACCTAGGTCTAATCAATATTTGTTCAAAATAGGTTTCAGATTTAACATTTTTAGAATATTTTTAATGAACGAAAAATATTAAGAATTTACAATTCTAAATAATCAGTTTTTTAAAAATAAAAATTATGATCAAACATTATCATCAAAGATTTAAATATGAACAAATCAATAAATCTACGTATTATTTACATATTGAAGAATGTCAAATTTTTAAAATTTGACTTTCGAAATTTGATCTTAGTACAGATATTAATACTGAAAATACTCTTTAAAGACTCAACTCAAAAGATTTTAGAAAGAATCGTTTTATTGATCTCTCTTGGAAAATATATTAGCAATACAGCCTTAGATTCTTAGTTAACTTACCATTTTAATTTAAATAATTACAGTAGACTATAGAATTTTAACTTAATATAAAATCATGACAGCACTTAAAGGAAGCCATGTAATATCGTTTTGATATAAATATATCAAAGTTTGTTAACAATCAATATCTGCAGTTCCTTGAAAGGTAAGGAAACTTTAAAACTGTTCAATTTGATTCAGTCTTTGTAAATGAAAAAAAAAACTAATGAAGTTTTAGTTATACTCGCATGAAGTTTTTTAGTAATATATTTAATCTAAATCTAATATATATTTTAGCTAAAACAAATAAATTATAACCCATTATTTTTGATTATGAATATCATATTTATAATTTAGATTGAATTCTTGAAACATATATTATTGAATTTTGTTTTAAAAATTATGTTTAAAGTTTTCTCTGAATAAGTATTTTATATCATTTACTTTCTGTTTATTCTTATACAAATAATTCAGAAAATTCAATTGATACTGAATACTTTTATGATTCTGTGTTTATTTAAGAAAATTCTACAACTTTGAAAATAATTAATGATTTTCTACCGTAATTCTCTTCGAATTGTCTTTTTTTCTGAACTTAAATGATTTTGTAAACTCTATTTTTCATCAAATAGGTAGGTAACAACCCGATTCTAGTATATTTAACTATCCCCTGTGTTAAAAAATATATCTGAAAATTAAAACTGTATGAAGTTAAATATTCTTAATTAGAAAAAATTGATAATTAATAAAAATTGAAGTTATGCGAATTCCCCACACTATTTATACAAAAAATTCTTCATATCTGCTTTAATTCTGTCAATACATATAATAAGCCAATATATTTTTATTTAAATGTAAAGAATTTTGAATTTTTAGAATTGTAAATATTGCTAATTAATCAATCAAGAAAATGATAAAAACGTGTGATTTCTTTTTCTCCGAGTTATTTAATTTAATATTTTAACTGGTATGTGCCTGTCTATCGTTAAATTATTAATTAATTTCTCTGTTAAATATCATTAATATGACAATCACAGGAAGGACAAAAGAATGAAATCAAAAACTATTTTTATCATAATCTATTTCCAATTAATAAAATTCCAATAAAATTCCATTTCCAATTAAATAGTGCCAATGTTTGTGTTAAATGAGATAAGTGATTCTCACAATAAAAAATTTATTATATGTTATATTTTATAATATTCCTTATGTTATATAAATGATCCTCATATTTATAATTTTATTAACATAAATAGCGAACTTTAAAACATAAATGACTTATTAGGAAACACTTATTCTGTTTTCTGTGTAGGGAAAAAAATTGTTTACATTAAAATTTTGTTTTATTGTATAAAATTTCTCCATGTTCATTAATTAAGACATTTTTTTGTGTTTTCTCCATCGTCACTTTAATTGACATGATAAAATCTGAAAAAGTATGTATTGTTTCTTCCTTGTAATTAACAATCATAATCATTAAATGATTATAATAAGTAACTGCATCATATAATTAAGGGATTTTTTATTTGTAATTCCCGGCTACTTAGAATATTCCGTTTATTTGCAAGAAGAGATGAAAGTGATGACAATTTATATAGTGGGGCAGCCAGTAGGTGTGCCATCGTTACCCCAAAAAGTGTTCGTAATTTAGAAGCTGGAAACAAGCAGAAGACCCTCATATTTAGTTGTCACCCCCAGAAGTATCATTTTATATGAAGGATATTGAGAGAACGGCATATTTTAAGTGTTCTAGCCACCATTTGTGAACATGACGGATCCTCATTTGGGTCGGGATTCCAGCCCATTACCTTCAGACAAAGTGAGCTAACTCCCTAACCGACCAGACCACCATGGCCTATAATTAAATGTTATTTCAACAATATTTGACTAAAATATTTGAATTAATATGTGTGCGTGGGTGTGCTTATCACGTATTCATTCTTACGAGATTCTTCAAGTATTCATTATTTTTTGGTGCTGCCATCTATTTTTTTATATTTAATCTTAAAACTTTTACCGCAGTTCATTAAATGAAAATGATTATTAAATATTTTTTTCTTTATTCAAATAAATTCGTTTATTTTTTGAAATATTCCATACTTGTTTTTTTTCTTTTTTGTTATATTATAAATTGTGGAACCACAATTCATACACATTTCATCGTAATCAATGTATGTGATAAAAATTCTGATAAATAAATCAGAATTCAGCTAATCAGATTACATAGAATTCTATAAATAAAACAAACTTAAAAGTAAGCAATAGAAGACTCTATTTTCTTTTGTTTTTTCATATTATTCACTTATTATTTACTGTTTTTTAAATAAAATGTTAAATCAGACAGAAACAATTTCTTAAGACCTTCCACTATATTTATAGTTCAAAACTAGTTTACTTTTTATTCTTCTTTTTTTTTCTCTCATTTATACAGACAAGTCTTTTTACTTACCTATGTAGACAAGTATTTACTATAAATTGCATGCTGCGTAATATTTGCACACTTTTATAATATCAAATGTTAACACTAGAGAGCACCACTAGAGTAAAGAGCAGATAAAATCCTAAACAAAAGATATTGTATATTTGATTTAAAATAATTTCATATGCATTTTTATAAAAAATATATAAGTATATTTCAGAGAAATAGATGAATCAGATAGAAGATATTTTATATTCGATAAATTTTTATAGATTTTGATATGTTTTGCAACTATAACAGAAAGCATGCTTTACATTTAGGATAATAATATTTATCAATCATATTAAATAAATGGAAATTATAGGTTAAACGTATTAAGGGTAATTTGTATGCTGAGTCTTTACATAAGAATCCGAAATTCAACCTTTAACAATTAGATCAATATTGAATAAAAATATTTTTACTTTATTGTAAATTACACTATTGCTTTACTTTTTAGGTGTTTTTAAATATATTTATGTTGTATTTCTTATTTCTTTATTAATTCTGTATATATATATATTTATTTATTTATATAAATATTCCAAATATACGAACTTTTGCATTCCATTAATTTTTTTAGTTTTCTCCTATCTGTGAATTATTAATCAATATAAAAAGGAAATATCTGGAACTGTAGAAGTGCATTCGTGAAAACAATCTTCAATTTAATAATAAGACACCATTGATGATTAGTTTAATAATATGACACCACAAAATAATCAGCATAAAACTACTAAAAGATATGTATGATATTCAACCCTAAAAATATGTTTGTACAAAATATAAATATATTTTCATAAAATTTCACTACCTGAAAAAAAATATGCTATATAAGAAAACAATTAACAAAATGCACATAATTTCTTCCATTAAAGTATAAGTATTAAGCGAAATTATGCGAAAAATAAAGAAATATGAGTTCTTAATCCTCATAAGAAATAAATTTAAACTACAAGGTTTTATAAATAATTGTTTAAAAACCTTAATATCATTTCTTTCTTTTTATTGCATGGAAGAAAAGAAATGGTATTCATTGCTTTCTGAACTAAGCAGGATTGCTGTTTCAAAAAAAAAAAAAAAATCATTGCTTTTTATGCTTTAGCAATACTTTTTTTCTGCTTCAAGGAAGAAATGAAATAACTTTCATTTAGTATGTTTGTTTTAGAAAATGTGGGATCCCAATGAATTAACAATTTTCTTTTTGAAAATTTGTATTTATAGATACATATTCTTTATTATTAGCAATTGATTAAAAATTATGTCATTTATTTTTCATTGTTTAAATCACTTATATTGGTGCTGCCATCTCTTGTGTAACATAAGAAATATATTGAAGTTTTTCAATTTATTAAATATTTTCCTTTTATTTAAGTAAGTTTGACAATAATATCAATCAAATGAATAATGATTTATTTTGAATAGCAAATAAAAAATGCATAAATGGGATAACATAATTTAAAATTTTATATCCATATGGATGCATTTTTTTAAATTGGGGAACTACAATTAAGTTTTACCTTAAGATGAAAATCAGAGCCAAAGGTTTCTACTCTTCAACTATTTTTTTATATACATTAATTGTTAATTAAAGAGAGATAAATTTTAAATTATTTATTCATGCATTTTATTAATATTGAAAAATTAACCTTTCCTTTTTTTACAGATATTTAAATTACTAAACTTTTTTTAAATAATTTTCATGTTTTTACTGTACTTTAATTATTTTTATTAATTAAGAAAAAAATTAACTATTTTCTGCTGTTTAAAAGCCGCTAAACGCAATTTGTTTTCTTGTAAATTTTTCCTTCTCGTTTGCAAGTGACAAAGTCAGCATCTTAACATACCGCTTTTTAGGATGCTGACTAATCTGCACAGTAAAAAAAGATCCGCAGGAATTCTTACTAGGGTGGACGCTGAAATGTGTCATCAAAATTCTTCCTTGCGATGCTTGAATAAGGAACAATAAAATGAGTCAAGTATAGTTTTGGTCATGTCATTAATAGAATGACATTTTACAGTATCACTTGATATTTTCTATGTAGATGATTACAAGTAGACACTTTTATCACTACTGGCGATCAGCATGGTATTTGCCTCATACGGTTTATCTTATTTAATTCTTCAGATTTTTATCTATTTGATTATAATTTCTTCATCAATTACATATTAATTTTTTAACAATTGCTGTCTTTATATAATATTATTTAATTGTTTTTAATTCATATAATATATTTAATATAATATGATATTTCTGGATTTTTAATTTTAATTAATTATTTATTTAATTGAAATTTTTTAATTATTTAACACTTATTGTATTTATGATTATGAAAAAATTAATTTTTTAATTCACATTTTTTATATTATATTCTGTACTTTTAATTTTATTTAAATAAATTTTAATTTAACTAAATAAAATTTATTATTTATTTAACACTTTATTTTATTTATATATAAATATTTATTTTTATTCATTTAATATATTTAATATTATATAATATTTCTGTATTTTTAATTTAATTCTTTAAATTATTATTCATTTAAATAAAAATTGTTAATTATTTAAACACTAGTGCTGTTTATGTAATATTATTTATTTTACATTCATATATATAATATTTTCCATCTTTTTAATTTAATTCTGTAAATTGTTATTTATTTAATAAAAAATTTATTAATAATTGAAACACTTAAATATATAAAATATTATTTATTTTTCCTTCATATATAAAATATTAAATATCGTTTCTGTACTTTTGATTTAATTCTTTACATAGTTATTTGTTTATTTAAAAATCAATTATTTATTACATATTATAATTTTTCTTTAACAAATTAATTATTATTTATTTATTTAAAATTAATTAATTATTCAAACATTTATTGAATTGATATAAAAATATTTGTTTTTTATTAATATAATATATGTAAAATTAAATAATATTTCAGTATTTTTAAATTAATTCTTTATCTTATTCTTTATTTAATTAAAATTTATTAATTATTTAAGCACTTATTTAATTAATATAAAAATACTTATTAATATAATATATAATATAATGTTTCTGCATTTTAGATTCAATTCTTTAAATTATTATTTAATTAATTATAATTTATAAATTTTTTAAGCACTTATTGTATTATATAATAATTTTTTCATTCATATATTTAATAATATGCAATATTTCTGTACTTTTACTTTAAATCCTTAAATTTTTATTTGTTTAATTAAAACTTATTAATTATTTAAGCACTTACTGTATTTTAATATTATTTATTTTTTCTCATACATTTATTTCGTATTATACAATATTTCTGTACTTTTAATTATATTCTTTAAATTATTGTTTGTCTATTTAATATTTTATTTACTTTATATAATAATTTTCGTTAAATAAAAATCATTAAATAATAATTTATTTAATTTTAATAATTAAATTAATTAATTAAAATTAAATAAATTATTATACATTTAAATAAAATTTATTAATTATTTAAACATTTATTGTATTTATATAAAAATATTTTTTATTCATATACTATATTTAATATAATATACTATTTCTGTAATTTTTTAAATTATTGTTCTTTATATAAAGAACAATTATTAAAATAATAATAATATAATTAAAATTTACTAGTTAAATTAAAATTTAATTATTAAAATTTATTAGTCATTTAAACAATTGTTGTTTTTGTAAAATATTAATTATTTTTCAAATTATATACATAATATTTAATAATATTTCTGTAATTTTAGTTTAATTCTTTAAATTGTTATTTGGTTATTTATATTTCATTAATTAATTTCATATTAGATTTTCATTAAAATATTTGGAAAAGTGGAGCAGCGCACCCCATATTGCCAGCTTGGCTGGCACACGATAACAACAACAACATTAAAATATTTAAGTTTAATTAAGTAAATTATTGTTTAGTATATAATTTATATAATTTTAATTAAAAACATTATTATTTATTTAAAATTTATTAATTATTTAAACACTTGTAGTACTTATATAATTAATACTTATTTTTTCATTCATATATTTAGTATCATATAATATTTCTTCTCTTTTAGTTTAATTCTGTAAGTTGTTATTTGTTTATTTAAAATTCATTGATTAGTTTACAGATATAGTTTAAATTAAATAAATAATAGCTTATTTTTAATCAAATAAATTATTATTTATTTAATTAAAATTCATTTATTAATATTTCATATTAATTATTTACACACTTATTTCATTTATATAATATTATTTTTATGTAATTAGATTTCTGTACTTTTAATTTACATATTATTTAAGTCTTGAAATTTTGCCTTTCATCTCTATTTCTTCTTATTTGACATTCATCCTATTCGTGTAAAATTGAATACAATCAAAAATATGTATTGTGTCCATTAAACTATTAGATGTCTGATTAACATAAATAAAGTCTAAATGCAGTATTGGTTTGTGTTATTTTTGTGCTCTATGTGATATCCAATTCAACACAGTTTTTATTAACTTTACTTACTTACTTTTATTGACTTTACATATTATCTGTAAAATCGATATAGAATTCCAAAATATAAATAAAATTTTTAGTGGTGTCCTAGCAAAAAAAATGTTTCTCGTGTGTAACATTTTTCTAAATAACAAGAAGATATAATAGAAAAAAAACCCATGAATGCTTCTGCCGTCTTTACATTAGCTATAATTATAGGAATGTTTTGTGTGCTATTAATGCTAAAAATAAAAACTTGTGAGAGTTAAACGAGCAATATTTTGTAAATAATAATATACAAGTAAGCTATAAAAAGTAATGTAAACTTAACTCACACACATTTTCTTAGAATTTGGAGGTAATTACTTTTCTCACATTTGAACTCCAGAAAAACAGTTGTCTATACTGGATTTTACAGTACTTTTAGAAGAAATTCCCCCTTTCTTTCGTTGGGGATCAGTTTTTTGTTGATAATAAGCATTTTGCTCAAGAGAGGCCATTGGTGAGAAACGTGTTTTTTGGAAATTTTCTCACAAGTATAACGTAACACTCTATTAAGGAGATACAACAAAGCTTGAGAGATAAAAATTGAGAGCCTCTGTTTCTTTTTTTTTTATAGATACAAAGTAATTTAATGAAAAAAGTTTCTTAAATCTCAATAACTAAGATTTCTATTACATTTAATAATAAAAGTGAATCTGATTTTTCTGATATTAATCACATACATAAATGATTTTAAGACAATTTCATTACTTACTCTTTTGTATATATATAAAAAAATGATATATCGCTACAAATTTTGAGCAAGGTATAAAACTTAAAAATATCAGACTTGAAAACATGATTAAAAGAAAACAATCATTAAAAGGAACTAAATTATATAAAATAATTAATATAGAATTATAAGAAGTTAGTTTATGTCAATCTCTCCAAGCTTTCCCTCGTCCTTTTCACTCCCAATTTATTTCTCAGCAGAACATAATAATTCCTTGCCTTTGATGAAGCAAATTGATAAATGTCGATCACTTCAAATTTTTCTCGTTCACCACTTAAAAATGCCTAGTCACTCTGTTAATGTCACATGGTTAATCATAAATGTGTCAGAATTAATTTTAAATTACTGGAACACAACTAGCGATTGTTGTTGAAATAGTCAAGATTATTTAATGTGGCACTTTTATAGTAGGAAAAACGTCTTCAACTAACAAGATTATTCAGGTAAAAACCTACAGTGGAGTTTAATTTCCTTAAAATAAAATCATGTACTTATAAATGTATATATTTCCTAATAGTCTGTAAAATTGTAATATTTTTAGTTTTTCCATGACTGAATCTCTGATATTCTTTTTTTCTTCAAGTTTTACATTGATTAAAATTATAACCAGAAGCTTTCTTGGTTCCTTATTTTATCAATGAAAAATTTCACTTATTTTTAATATGTTTAGTAAGACTATTATTAATTAAAATTTTAAAATATATTTCTTTATTAAAGTAAGTGCTTATTTATATTTATATAACAGTTTACTTTTATTCTGAATTATATAAGGTTGGGGAAAAAGTTATCCATTATTTTTTCGGTAGACGTCTGTAGAGATCGCTATCTCGTGAGGTATCTATCAAACAATTTCAAATTTATGCTCATTGGAAAGGTGACATTTGACACTAAGACATTCTCTTGCGGTTTTTTGTTTGATTAATTCAGTTATGAGTACAAGGTTTTAAAAATAAAAGACAACAAACAGAAAATTCGATACATTTTAGTTTTTCTTTTATAATGGCGAAAATGCTAACCAGGTGGCTAAAATTGTAAAAGGTGTTTATCGTCCTATATATGACTGTAACAACCAGCTACGCACAATTTTGGTTTCGTTGATTCCGTTTGGGTATTTGGATGCTAAAGATGCACCTCGCATGGCTACAACATCGTCGAGAATGTCTATAAAATATCAAAAATAATCAAACTTGACAGCATGTCAGCAGTCGTAGCTTCGCACAAGACCTAAACATCTACATGAAAACTGTTTTAAACCTTTTTACAAAGCGAATCTGAAAGAAGTTACAAAAAGTTCACGTAAAAATAATGGATTTCTTTTTCCCCAAACTAATATATGCATTATTTTACGCAGTGGTATGTTTCTATTTTTCATTCAATAAATTTATAACATTCAAAGATATCTTCAAATCTTAATTTTCTAGAATGAAGTATAACATTTATGCTGATTTCTTAGTACTTCTCTAGAATGATTGTTTTTAAGCTAAAATATGCTTTCTTATCATGTAAATTGAGACAATTAGTTTAAATTAAATAATCAGAAACATTTTATCAAGAAACATTTTATGATTACTCAACCATAAACACAAACTTTAAGGAACTTAGGTAGAACATTCTTAACCTTTTACTTTCGGCTGTACATCTGTTGTACCATGAGAGTGAGTGTCTCAGAATACGGCTATGTTACAGCAGTTGTACCATGAGTTTCATTCCCTTTTCAATCGTTTCACTTTCCCCTGATCATATTTCCATAGGACAGTTGAGGGAGATTTAATTGCGGTCCTTTTATGTCTAAAAGTTATAAAATCAGAAAGCAGGGAGTGCGGAAAATTTTGCCGGAAATGAAAAACAAGCGAATAGAAATTAATTGGTTTGCTTTTTACTCTATAGTCATATTTCGTACACATAAGCTGATTAACCTGGTATACAGCAGCTCCAAACTACTTTTGATATACGGTCTTAGATAAGAATCAAACCCATGAACTGCTGAACAAATGGACAAATTAAAAGACTTTCAATTCATTTTATTAATTCAATTTTATTAAATTATGGATGTTGAAATCAAGATAATAAAATTTTGATATAAAAATAAATTACTGAATTGATGTTAAATGCTGCATTTTTATGTTTATTTGTTTCAGTGAAACAAAGTGTACATCAAGGAAACCATAAATATTATTTTACATGTAATATATATGCATTTATACAATTACATATGTTGTTGATATATAGATTTACATATTAGTTATTAAATAAATATATACAAGTATATCTCTTTTTGTATATAATATTTTTATTTTTAATTTAAGAAGAATAAAATCTTATGTAAAAATTGGAAATAAGGCAATTGTGATACGTTTCCGGCTGTGAGGAAATGTTATGGTTCACCTGTAGCATCTTTTAATAATCCTAGTGCAGATTTAAGAATCTAATAAATTTTGAACATTTTTTATGAAAATAAATTTAGTATTCGATATGTGTGAACACATTTCCGTTATTTTCTAATAAATCAAGCATTATTAACTTCGTTTCTGTGTCTGATTATTATAAAAATTACCTATATTTTGTGGAATTTAATTGTACCCGTGCTCAGTTGTTAATTTAGCTCGCTAGAATGTCGGAAGTGAACTAGATCGGCGGGAAAGTAGTCAACTCAGTGCATTGCTTTTATTCACCAACACGTAATTACATTTTTCTTAATTAATTTCTTAATTTCATTAACTATTTTTCTAATGAAAAAAGATTACTGTTTATGACAGTGAATTTTTTGTTTATTTATAATATTAGAGGGATAGTTCTTTCTTTAAATAACATATATTGTGAACATGCAAGAAATTTTGATCTCTCTTGTGAAAATTTTAAAATACATTTCTTCCTGAACTTAATTTTGATTTTGCTTTTAATTTACTTAATATATTGACATATTACTTTTGATTAATAATGAATTCGTTCATATATATATATATATATATATATATATATATATATTCGTTCATATATATAATTATTATACCTTTTCAAATTTCATGATAATACAAAGTATGAAAAAATGGCGCATAACTTTAGTGTTTCTTAAAAGCTAATTAAGGTTTTGAATTATACGTGTTTAATTAATTATTTATATTTCTGTCATAAATTTAGTTTGATTATAAAATATTAAGAATTTAATATAGCTTCACTGATACTTATTAATTAAAAAAGATTACTTATTACTTAAAGGATTATTAATTGTTTTTTTATACTATTACTGAGTGGTCAAGCGTTATACTATTTTACTACTTTAACAGAAAATGAAAAATTGCTTTGAATAACTTTTCTTATTAAAATTGTAAATTTTTCTTAAAATGGAGTACATTAGATTTTGTGTACTCTGGATCTTATAATACGCCTCTTTTTCATAGTAAACCATCTTGTATTTTTGCAACCCCCCATTCAAAAAATTCTTCCCCATTCAAAAAAAACCGTGCTCTCAAGAGGTTCCAGTTTCGTCACCGAAAAAAACAATGGTGGAAAACACACAACAATATACATCGAGATTAAAATCGTCTCAAAGATCAGATCCAACCTAAATATTCTTTCACCTGTCACTCACAACTGAAACCAAGATTTATATCTTGGTTTTATCTTTAGTGCTTTTGCAGTAATGTAAGTAAAGATGTATGTAATGTTTTATTTGATAAAACGAAAATATTATGTTGATTATATTAATTTAGAAATTTTGATGAATATAATAAACAAACAAAAACAAAATGGAGATTGCAAACATTGCAACAGTGAACTGTAATAGATAAATGTTAAATCTATTAATATAAGCAGTAAAACTTTTCATATTGCCGATCACATTAACAATTAAAAAAAGTAAATGATATTAAATATCTTAAACAGAAGAAAAATAAAATTATAGTGTTTTAAATTTTATACTTACTTTTTTTCTTGTCTATTATAATTTATTTAATCAATTTCCTTAACCAAAATTTTAGCCTTTTATCCATATTGAACAAAACACCTCAAACAGACAACAAATATCCATTTAGAAAAAAGACTCTTCTACTAAAGAAATGGACCAATTGCTTTAACTATTGTAGCCTTTCATCATTGTTCTGTTGCTGGAGAAAAGTGATATAAGCTGTAAAATAATAATTTTATTTATAGATACATTAAAAAATATAATTCAGACATCTATAATTTTTTAATATGTTTTGATAAAAATGTATACATATGGCTTATTAATGTGTGTATACATTAAAAAGTCAAAACTAGATGTTTTGATAAAATATAATTAATTTGCTTCATATATTAAACAATTTGACCAGTTTTTGTAATTTCAAAAGTAATTTGGCTTAATTAAGGATATGCAATTATATTTAACAGCTTACTCGGAAATTTCATTCCTATGTGATATTATCGTATCTAAATTTACTACTAAGGGAGCAGAATAGTCTCCTAAGTTAAGCGATTACGACAGCACACGTCCTTGATAATTTTGTCTGATTTTATTTTAATATTCTGTTCTTTTTACTCTTTTTATTGATTTAAAATTGAATAATGAATTTAAATATGCTATCAACTGAAATTTTAAGAATTATTGAAATATGATGGGGCAAAATTGATAACAGATATTTAATAGAAATTATTAACATGATTTTAAATTAAGTATTGACGAAAAAAAGTAGAATTATAATTTAGAAGTAGTCAGGATAATAATGGGTTCTGATATCAGAGATATAATTACGATTATAATATTCTCTATTATTGAAAATAATATATTTTATTACCATTCTGCTTAAAATTTATTTAAATATTAAACCATTTGTCAACTATCTGAACATTTTATTATTAAATATATTTAAGCGTAATTATTAAAACCTGAAAAATCTTTTTTAAAAAAAAGGTTTAATTATAATTGGTGATTTTTTTAAACATTATATTAATTTGTTTTTGTATTTTTAAAATATTTGAGCTTAGTTTCGTTTCAAACAATTGTCAGGTTAGAACGCCAAAATACATTAAACAAGGCAGTTTGTACGATTTTTGCACCCACTAGCTGTTGTTACTGTGTGTCAATTTCAACACATAGTTTATAAATTTCTATAGTGTAATAGTTTCTGGGGACATAATTTGTGCGGTTAGTTATCTAAAAACAGTCAATGAATAATTAATGACTTCATAAACTCAAAAATTGAAAAATATACCTAATTTCAGTAACTGTTATATTGTAAATATAGTTACTATTTTCACAGTAATTGTTATTATAATTATATGTATGGCCGCCATCTTCATTGAAAACTTTTAATTGCAGTATAGTTGTAGAAATAAAAAATGCATATTAATATTGTGATTAGTTTTAACAAAATATTTAATAAATAAAAATGCATTTTCCCAAATCATTTGAAATATTTCAAAATTGCCGAGAAATTTTAAAATTCCCGATAGTTTATTCTCTAGAATAAACCTGTTTTTTTTTCCCCTACACCTATACAACACACCATAACATTAATAATGACAAAAACAGATCAACATCTTCCCTGAATCTCCACAGATTTTACAAATTTCTACAAAATATTCAATATATCTATATATATCTATATATCTATATATATATCTATATATAATTTCTGCAAAATATACAATATATATATATATATATATATATATATATATATTGTTCTATCTTCTAGGTTTTTACAATAATAATAATTATTCTAGCTCTCTTATTTGGCTTAGAAAAAAATTTGTCAAATATGTAATAATAATCTGTCACCTCCCCATCGATCGCGAGCTACAAATAAAGGGCAGGGACATTTTCGCTAGATAGCCTTAAATTATCGGTTGGCTTTCATTCCTCAACACAATAAAATTGTTTAAACAACAAAGGCTCCCAAGACTTCGAGATTAACACAGTTTGTCACTTTACAAAATACAAGACTTCAAATAGATAATTTCAGTACGACTTATGATGAAGGGAATAAGTATTATTACCATAAACAAAGGAGTCCCCTTTCTCTCTCTCTCTGTCTCAATTATACTTAAATGCTCTTTTAAAGTTCTAAATAATGTAAAGCTTCACATAATTTTAACTATGCAATTTGTCAAATCGCCTTTAAAAAAAATTGAAGCTGATAAGTTCTCTGCTTGTGTGTGTGTTTGTGTGTGTGTGTGTCATGAAAGAGTTCAATTCTTAAGAAGAATGTGCTAACGTAAAGTTGGAACTAATTGTTTCCCAGAATGATTTATTTGTAAAATCATTTTATTCAAATATTGGCTCCTCGTTCCTAAAGAAAAAATACAGGTTTTTCTCAAAGTAAAAGCAATGTTCCGATCTACATAAATGTGGGATTTTTTCAGTGTGAAAATTATTAAAAATTGGGGCAGAAAAATTCACTGTTCAAAACCTGGAAGAATGTATTCAAATGTAGTGGTGTTGTGAGGGGAGCAAGGGGGCTATCATGCCATGGGTGCTGCTAACGGAAAGGTGATAAATTATTTCAAAGATAAAAAATTTTTCTAGAAAATTTCAATCTTAATTTTATCACAATATTAATTTTATTAGGAGAAATATGTTTTTCCTTTTATAATTCTTGTGCCATGTCCAAAAGAAGAAGAAAAAGCCTGTTAAAAATCAGACTTGGAAGAGAAAAGAAGTTGTTGATGAAAAATGACGGCAAAAGGTCTATGGAACTTGCCATAAACGAAACTCTTTAACCATAAACGAAGGTATTTCCTTATTAATAATAATTTTGCATAGCTTAGATCTTTTTTAAAAATGCTTTCTTTTAACCATGCTTTCGATTTTCGTTTCTCAATCAGTTCGATTGACATTTTTCAATTTTTTTAATCCTTTCCTTAAGTTTTATACTTTGCTCAAGATTTGTCATACTGTTGTTTTATGCTCTAAATCTTATAAATGTGTAAATAACTTAATTGTTTCATATAAAATTTCTGAATTATTCGATTGGTCAATTCCATTTTTATGTATAATATGAGAGGTTTTTATTTTAGTACAAAGTTATTTATCAAATTATTTGTGTCAATGTTATGTGGTAATATTTTGATCTATTAACTCAGGGAGATTAAAAAGAGAAAGCGCATGACCTTATTTAATTTTGCAAAAACACTCAGATGCACAGTTCCCCTTATGACTCCTAATTATTATATAGATTGTTTAAGTCAAGTTTTATGCTAATGAAAGTGGTAACAATAATGTTAACAAAGCAAATAAATTTGTTGAACTCAAAAGAAAAGGTTCAGTGAATATCCACAGTACCGCACTAGATGTAACAATTATTCAAAACGTCAAAATTATTTTTCGAAATTTTAGTGTTTTGAAATATTATTTGACTTGCTAGTTAATTTCTCATAAAAGATTAAGTTATCTTATTTCACAAGCAATTAAAATTTTTTATTTCCTTTTATAATACAAAATGTGGAAATTTAATCTTATTTTGACTACAATAATATAATAAAAAGTTACTCGCAAAAAAGAAAATTTCATAAAACTGAAATATAATTTTTCAGTTTTATGAAATTCATTAATAAATGATTAACAAGCTTTCTTTAATAAATGAAAACTTGTAAGAATTTAAATGTGCGAATAGCATCAGAGAAAAATCAGATTTGACAGTTATCAAGAAGAGATATAGAAAGATCAGTTTCAGTTGTTATTGAGACTGCGAAGTTATCCATCGTCTCAAAATAAAAATAAAAAAAACTTGTATTTTTATCTAATGCTTCATTGTAGCCTTTTAGTCTAGTGTCGCGTTATACTCGTGAGAAAATTCTTGCTTAAAACGTGTTTCCTGTTAGTTGTCCCTTTTGTTCAAAATGATGTGCCTTACAGCAGACTGACCTTCAACGAAAGGGGGTAAATTTTGCTCAAAATAGTGATGCAGAATACAGTGTCAACACCCCCTAGGGAATTGTCTTCGTCGAATGAAAATGATGGGATTCGAGAACTAATTGTTTCCAAATTCTAGGAAAACTCATGAACTTCTCTCCTTTTTACGGTTCACGTGGTTAGTATATCATTTGTTCCCAAATATCGCTTCGTCGGAAACGAAAATTGAAACTTTTGAAAATCTGGAGTTTCGGCATTAAAAATATTATTGCAGTAAGTTATATATCTGTTTACTATGTATTTCTTCTATTCTTTTCATTTGAATATTTAATAAATATTTTTGACAGTATAAATATTTACTAGCATGCTTGCTGAGTTTTAAAAATTTAGTATCAAATTACTCATTACTTAAAAACTATTCATGTAAAGTTAATTTATTTAATGTTTAAATGTTTTTATTCGAGGAAATAATATTTATTTGACATGTAATTTTGTTGGCTTTACATTAGCACCTTATATTGAAAAATTCTTTTTTTTTTTAAATGGTAAAAGTTAAAAATTTATAAATACTTTTTTTTTCTTTCTAAATTTTTATTTTGTATGCTTAAGTACACAAAATAATTTTTAATTAACCAGTTTAATATATAAAAAAAATCATTTAACTTAAAAATTCCCTCAAAACAATTGTGAAGAAATAGGGCATATTTCTCATTATGTATTGTAAAATTTTAAAAATTAGGATTGTTTCTAAATGATATAAATTCATTGAAAGAAAAAAAAATGTATGTAATTACATGAACAAATTTTCAAATACATTTCCAAAATGATTCCTAATAGAAATAAATTTTTTGAAATTTTAATAAAAATTAACTCCTATTTTAATAATAAAATATATTTCAATATCTTAAGGAAATAATTTTATTAAATATATTAAAACTAAGAAGAAAATTTTCACTACTCGGATAACCGATTGAGAAAATTTCTCTAAATAAAATTATGCGATATAAAAGTTAAAAAATATTTTTTATCTCAGCTCTGTAATTTCTGATAATAATTTGAATCAATGAAAAACTTGAAAAAATAACACAGAGTGTATCAAAAAAGTTACTTTTAATAATATAATATATTTATATACTGTTTGGCTGACAATTTCTGATTTTATGAAATATATATAATTAGATTATATTTAATTTATAATTCTCAGTGTTTCGTTGTTTATTTGCATTTTGCATTGATAATGCTAGGGCATAATTTAGTTATCTAAACTGAAATCAGATGAAGACTTGTTAACAAAAGTCTCATAGTTTCAGAATCAGAAAAATTAGTTTTATGGTATAAAAATTAAATATTCATAAATTATCAATATTACATTTGGTGATTTAAATTTTTTACGATAAAAATAATTTTGGCTTACACTAATGGTCTGAATGATATAATTTAAGAAGCTATTTTAATCTTTTAACAGGCTATCCCGGGCCACATGGAATAGGTAATCAGCTTCACTGCAGACTAAAGTTTCAAATTCAACTCCCAGATTTTATAGAATATGTGAAATCAGGGTCTAGTTCCTCTAGAGCAGTGATTCCCAAAGTGGTCTATATCGACCCCTAGGGGTCTATGACAACCTGCAAGGGGTCTACGTCAGCGAAAAAAAATTTGGGGGTCCACGATAGTGGATCTCAACACATACACTGATAGTACCTATTTACTTACATCATACTATCTTATAATATCAAAACATACACATTATTTATAAAAGTACCTATGAAGTAAAAAATTTATTATATATGTTTATAAAATTGTGTAAGTTGTAGGATGCTGGTATTCGCTTTGTGGTCGCAATACATTTTGAACTTGTAAAAACCTGAGAGTCGCAGTCTCAGAGCTTCGCTACCTTGCACTGACTTGTTCAATTCGTCACTATAAATACGAATGTGGGGCAAATACGTTTATTCGTTTCCTGAATCTTGAAAAGGAAAGTGCTAAGAAAATATTTTAAAATATATAAACAGATAGTATATCACACAAATTATAGTGAGTCAGTGTTATTTTGTTTGAGAGTGCTGGAGAAAAGTAAGTACATTATTTTTTATTAAATTTTAGTTTTGTACTCGTAGTTAGCAAAGATAGATAAATTACGCCAATCATGACTTTAGTTATTAGTAGTTTAATATTCAATCATGCAAAATTACACGAGTACTCCTCAATAGTTTCTTTTTGAAAGTTTTAACAATCGGTATTATGCAATCTCCGTAATTCGAGCTAATTGTTGCAAGAAGATGTTCGAATTATGGAATGTTTTCGGAAAAATCAAAAAATATTTTTAATATACAGCTGCTGGATTTTCTGTCTTATTTAAATAATTTAATTTTGCCCACAGATGACTGATGAAATGTCCGAATCTAAAAAGAAATCTAGAAAGTACAGTGTTGATAATTTGAAATTTGGCTTCATTCCATCATTGCCGGACAAACAATCGCCTATGTGCCTTTTATGCAACAAAGTTTTGGGCAATGACGAAAAAAAGAAACAGACTGGACATCATTAGCCGAGGAGATTTAAGACTAACCCTTACAAAATTGACGCCAAATGTTGATGATTTATTATTAAACATCAGGTTCATCCTTCTCACTAAAAATATTGAGTTATTGCTTATGTTATTTTATTTATAGTTTATATTATGTTTATTTAATGTTACGTATATTTTAGATATCAGATACAAAATTTAATTTTAAGTAGTTTTAATTTAAATTCAATTAATAAATGTATAAATTAACATGTGTTTTTACTTTAAGTTTTTATCACTAAACTTCTCTACAGTTAGAAATTTACAGGAAATCAATATCAGGTAAGTAGGGGGTCTACCCAACACGGAAAAACATGGCAAGGGGTCTACGACACAAAGTTTGGGGAACTCTGCTCTAGAGTCTAGATTCACTAGTTCACTAGAGCAAAAACGCGTTGAGAGTTTCAAATAGAAACGAATCATTCAACGCATGCGCAGTTACTTAAAATCATTATACAATCTATGCATGCGTCAATGTTTTACGCAACTGTGACAGTGATTGTGTTTATTTATAGCTGAAATATTAATTTAGTTTAACACAAAATAAATAAATGAAATAAATTCAAATCATGTAAAACTTTATATTAAAAATATTTTTTCATGAAAATAAATTCATAAAAATCCTGTGATACGATATATGGTTTATTTTCCTGTCATGAAAATCAGTTTTGATCTTACTTTACATTTTTAATGGGCTCATTTAAATTAATTTTATGAAAACTGTTTTTTAAATATTTGTACAGGATAAATTTTTTGAGAAATAAAATCTACCACTTTATAGGCTGCTAATTAAGTAATAAAAGATACTTTGAATTTTTTTTCCAAGATGTGAAATTTTATTTCTATTATATATGAATATTATTGAAATAGTAATGAGATGTGTGATTTATACGAATTATATATTTTTCAATACTGCCAATAATTGTCTCAGTTAATCCTTAATAAATTATTTTTTATGCTAAAAAGTAATTTTAGCATAAAAAATAATTTAATGATACATAATGTTAGCTTATACTTTTTCTCAAAGAAACCAACATTTTCTCATGAAGGGCTCTCAATTATTTATATAATGATAAAAATCATAGAAGAAATTAATTTGTAATGCTAACATTGAAAAGTAAACAGTTGATAAAACAGTCAACAAATGTTAACGTGAACTGTATTTAAGTGACAATAGTTTTATGTGTTAATGACTAAATGGTGAATTATGTATTAGTTAAAATAAAAAATAATAACTATATAACTAGAGTAATATAGCCTTAAAAGAAAACTATTCAAATTAATTATACAAGAAAATAAAAATTTTGATATTTGGAAAACTTTAACTTTTGATAGTATGTGCATCTTTTTTATTTATTTATTTTTTTCATAAATGCCCCTAGAAAAAAAAACTCCAACTACCTTTCTGTTAACACAACTTTTTTGTAAAGATAACAGAAAGATAGTTATATATCTTTTCTATGTGATAGATTATTTGCCAAAAATTAATTAAATTAAAATAGTTAATTGTAATGGAACTTTAAAAATATAATGAAATATGTTATTCACATATTATGTGGGTGACATAAAGCTAATATTTTCCTTGAATATTAATTAAACACTCTAATATTTTCCTTTCATTAATGTACCATAAAATCATTAAGTAAGAATAATCAATCTTTGTAAGCAATGCTGTGTTCATCTTTAACTAAGCCATTTGATATAGCCTCACAACCTTATGATTGTATAAATCACCCCTCGTTAAAGTTTCCTTTTACGTTTTTGATTCCTCTCACATACTTTAATACTCATTAATAGTTAATTCATTATTAATTCTTTCAATAATTAAAAAAATAATTTTACTATATTTGTTTGGGATGCCAATAATTAATGTTTTAGCTGAATAATAGCACTGACTATGTTTAGTTTTTTCTATTTTTTATGCAATGCTGTATAAGCAGAGCCTAAAGAAGGGTCATTTGGAGCTGTTATCCTGAGCCCCCAAATCAAACAGAAATGTTCCTTTACATTATCAATCTAATACAACCATTTGCTTAACTGAATAAAAAGATAGTGAGAAAACTTTTGCCTTGGTCCCCAATTAGGCTAAGTCGGGTCCTGTTTATAAGATTTAATACTTATGTAACATTAAAAGACAGCTTCATCATATTCCACTTCAGGCTATCTTGTTGTGAAGGATTTTTCTCCCTTGATATTTTGTCCTTTGCTGATATCTAATGACTGAAATTTTGTCATTTGACCATATTCAAATCAAGTAATCCATCATTATCTTTAAATCCTCAAAACAGATTTAAAAAATTATTTTTTTCTAATTTTTGGGAATGAAATCGGTAGACTTATATTCTTCATACTTTTAATAAATGATGTGATATTGTAAGTTTCGTTGATGTCACATGAGTAGTATTCCTATAAAAGTAGTGCTAGTAATTTTAGAAATAATATATTTTTTTCTTTCACATATACATGAAAAAATATCTTGTAATGTTTATAAATATTAATTGTGCTATCATTTAGAAGTATGAAGTTAATTTTTAATTATTTAAAATCCTCTATTTTACAAAAATACAGAGAAAAGAAGCATTTTATTGAAATCAATAATGTTATCCTCTATGTGGTAATATTTATTTCTCTTTTATATTATTTAGGGTTAGATTCCAGGAGAAAATGTGAACATAACTTTTAAAAGAAATTACAATTTGAAAAATTAAAAATGTTTATTTAACTTTGTCCAAAAAGCTGTTTTGAACATTGAAATAAATTCCTTTGTACAGATCACTCTTATATAAATCAAATAAGATGTGGAACTTTCACCTTTAGTTTCCTTTAGTCAGTAGATTGAGTTTGGTTAGTTTGTCCCTTAATGGTAATTTCTTACACACAAGGGATACAGACTGCAGTTTGAGACTGCAGAAGAAGCATTAACAAAAACACTAATATATTATTGACAAATAGTTTTTTAAAAATGAAAACTCTACTATGAGGAAAGAAGATCCTTTGCTTTAAATATTTTTCTACTCTTAGCACTAACACATAAATGACAATTCAAAAAGGAGGGGAAAAGACAAACATATCTTCCCTCCTTGAAGCGGATAGAGTTTCAGAACAGATTGCTCCACTGTTTAAATTATTTACATTATCACATAAGCACTTTACAGATTTCAAATGAGTTTTAATTGTGGTTTAAATTAAGTAACAATATTGTAACCAAAATTTTCATGTTTAATTTCTTAAGTTGGCCAGAGATCAACATGCTGCTATAAGTTTCATTCTAATCTATGCTGCCATTCTCAATTCAACATCAAACAAACAGAATAAAATTTTATTTATACCAGTAATATATAAGTATTAAAATTTTGTCAAAATTTGATTACCTTTCAATCAAACACATTATATGTATTCACAAAATAAGATGTAATAATTACCAACTCAAAATTTTATAAATATCTTCTGTCTGAAACAGAGATTGTTACTAAATTACAGCTTTATTATATTTTTCAAATTAATATATATTTTTATAAAAATCAAAAAAAGTACTTAAAGATGAATATTTATTATTAGAAGAAAAAATAAATGATAGGAATGATTCATGTGACATGTTATAAAAATATTTATTTGAATTACTTCACCCCAAGTAAACTTCAATATCATTTTGGTATTTTCTGATAACTAAATTGACAATATGTGTGAACTTTTATAAGACATTATCTTTAGGTTACTGGTAAAAACACAATTACTGTTCGTTTACTATTTTTATTTAATTTTTTCTTATATATAAAAATCAAAATTATTTTTTTAATTAAATTTAAAAAAATTCGTCTAAATTAATTGTTGAATAATTTAAGATTACTTGTTACATTTGTTAAAGTAAGAATTTTTTATATTTAAGTTACACAGAATATTTCATAGAACCAAATTATTCATATTCATTATATATCCTTCATTTGTATATTATATTCTACAATATATATATATATTACAATTTAAAACATATTTGTAACTTTTTCCATAATCCTATAAAATTCAAATGAATTAACCTAATTTAAAGTTTTACATATGCTTACTTTTCTGTATAAAAACAAATCAAACAATGATAATATAACTTGTATTAAAAAACACAAAAAATTATTATAACATTAATTTTCATTTTATTAAACAAATTTTCAAAAACTAAAAATAGAAACTAATTAGTTCTAAAGTTACATTATTTTAATTTTTGTTTTTTATGATTTAAAATTAATGCTAATGCTGTTTTTTGACATTCTTGTTCAGTAGACTTTTATAAATGTGAGGATTTTTTAGATCTTTCTTTTAGTTTGAAGGATCGTTGAGGGGTAATGTTTTAATTTGCCGGAACATTACAAATTGGTAAGATTGTCTGCACTTGAGAATTTTTCACTCCTAGCAAAGATGGCTTTAGCTTTTCTAGTACATAATTCAATTGTAGTGGAAAGCTTGTGCCGTTTTCTTAAATCTCTGATTTTACTAGTAATTTTGCCCTTATTAAGGATAACGAGTCTATCAAAGAGTTTGTCTCTGGCAAACCTCATGATCGCATGAATGGCTTTGTCTAAATGCTTGGAATTTTTGCCATTTAAATACATATATTTAATAGTTCTATGCATCCGTTCAATGAGCTTAATAGTATTCAAGCCACAATGTCGTCAATAACAATATGCCCAGACAGATGGATTGCAACCATGAAACATTTCAAAATTTTTATAAAATTCCACAGTACCAGGATCCGATCCGAAATATTTTGTAGTACAAAATCTATATGTACGAAATCATGCTGAAAATGTTACGCTGCAAGATGATACAAATATTAGAAATCTGTTATCCTTATTTAAACTTGTAGCTCAGTTTGATCCACTGCTCGTAACTCATCTTAAAAATGTAATGGAAACACCAAAAACTATCTCATACCTATCACCACAAATTCAAAATGAATTTCTTCATCTTCTGGTATCCATAGTTTGAAATCAACTACTAGTGATATCAAGCGAAATAAATATTATGGACTTTTATTTGATTCGACTCCTGATCTTTCTCATCGAGAACAAATGTTCCTGGTTTACAGGTATGTAGATATTGCAGCAGTATGTCGACTCGGTATTGATTCAAAGAGACTTTGGATGTGTTCTTGGGGTAGAACAGACCAAGCAGCTTCCACACGTTGTCAAATTTGATCTGGTTTAGCAGTTGGGGATAGAATCTGGATCGATCGTTTAGTTACCATGGACCATATGTTTTCTATCGGCGAAAGAACTGGTGAGTGAACCAGCCAGAGAAACAATTCAATCTGGCGATTAAAGAAAAACCCTTGGACGATGCGTGCCACGTGTGGTCACGCATTATCATGTTGGACAACTGGATCCAGCACATCGGAGATGTAGCTCTCGCTGTTAAAAAGTACCGGCAACACGTACTAGAGGAATATGAGAGTGATATCCAATACCGTCTCATACCATAATACTCGGTGCAGAACCAGTGTGGCAGTGCATAACACAGCTGTTCAGCATTCTCTCTCCACGGCGTCTCCAGAATCGAATGCGACCATCGTGGTGTTGCAGACAGAAGAATGACTCATCAGTAAAGACAATTTCATTCCATTCTGCCATCCACATCCTTTTTTCATCGCACCATTGGCGGCGTAGACGTCTGTGGTTCAGCGTCAAGGGTAGACGAAGCAATGAACGTCTTGCGAACAAACCACTCTGCTATAAACGGTATCAAATGGTACGCCAAGACAATGGACACTGAGTTACTGACTGAATGTGCTGCGCTATGGTTCGTGAGCTGGTTGAGCAATCCATCATTGCCATGCGCACAATTTTCCTGTCATCACGTGAAGTGGTGTACTGAGGTTAACGCGATCAAATATGTCGGTACATCGTGCCCTCCTGTATCCAACAATCACATATCCGCATTAAAGTTGTTTAATTTTGATCAACGTGACTACCGATTTCCCTGAAAAATAATGCATTATCTCGGTAGGCCACAATCCTTCCTCCATCGAACTCAGATATTTGATCAAAAAATGATCGCTGTTTTCTATGAGGCATAACTGATCGTTCTTCTGAAAAAAAAAAAAAAAAAAAAAAAAAAAAATTTGCTGAACTTGAAATCGTCGAAATCTACAAGCCTTAAATAGAGCTTTGAATTAGCGCTAGGCGCTTGTGATGTGCGTCTGCGCTGAAATTCAATTCATTTGCATATCTCGCCTCTGCTAATTCATGTTGTAAATTTCATTTTAATTGCATGATTCTTTCAGGGTGTTGTATTTATAGTGGCCGGCAGAGTACATTCTAAAAATGCAGCCTCAATTGAAAATACAATTTTAGAAAAATTAAATTCTGATCAGAATTAATTAGTATACTGTAGATCTCAATGTTATGATAATGCCACAGTGATGTCTGGTCGCATATCTGGAATTCAACAAAGAATTATAGAAAAAAAATAATAAAGCATTATTTGTATATTGGGATAACCATTAAATTTATTAAATTGAAGTTACTGCAAAGCAAGATCCAGTCATCGTAACATGTTTTGGAATAATTGAAAATATATTTGTATTTTTCTCACGTGCAACATTACCCTGGAAATTATTAAAATACTCTTTAAATAAAAAACTGTTAAACTTGAATCTGAAACATGATGGAGTGCAACAGATCAAGCAGTTCGTGTTATTGTTAATGGGCTCGAGGATTTAATGGAATTATTAGAGAAACTATCAGAAGATATTACCACCACAAATGAACCAGAAATGAAGCTACAATTTTGTTCCAAAATATACTTAACTTTAATTTATTTTTGGCATGAAATCTTGAGAAGAAATGATCATGTAAAGCTCAGATTACAAGATCCTAAAATGAATTTTAGAGAATCTTTTCATGATCTTGAATCATGGAGACAGAGCTTGCCGAAATTCGAGACCAGATATGTAATGAGTCAATAAAAAAGAATAAATTCTTTTGTGAAAAAATAGTGTATTGATACAAATGTCCATGTAAGAAGACGCTAAAAAATGCCTGGAGAATCAGCTACAGCCTCTCAGTGGAAAAGGAAATTTCTTGAGTTATGAAAAACGTTGTCGACCGTCTGCGGCAAGAAATACAAACGCGATTCATACGACTAAGAGATCTTAATTTCAAATTTTGATTTTTCCTTGATGTTGAAAATTTATTTAATTATGGTAATTTTGATAATGAACTCGAAAATAATTGTAAAAGTGAACTTTATGATATAGATTTTAATGGAGCAGAACTCTATACAGAAATTTGTGACTGCAAAATGTTACTCTGCAGTAGAAAAGAAATTAAACTTGACTCCACAAGAACTTCTAACTTTTCTAATCTCATACGGTGAAGATGTTTTCCCTAATATGAGAATCGCCATTTAAATACTCTAAACTATTTCTACATCAATTGCACTGTGAATCTTCGTTCAGCAAATTAAAATTAATGTCGACGTATTTACGATAAACCACACGAGTTAAAACCGTCGAAGTGATTAAGCATTTTTAAGTGTAGAAAAAGAAAACAATTTGAAATGATCAACTTTGACGAAGTAATTCATCAATTTGCTGCTGCAAATTCAAGTAAATGTATATAGTGTAATAAATGTATTACATTATTGATTGTAACTTATTACATCTACTTATAACTATAATATATATAGAATTATTTCATGTTTAAATTTGTTTTTTAAAATAATTGTATGAGTATATGAATTAAATAATACCTCTTTTTAATTAATTCTAAATCATGTAAGTCCGATTATTCCTTTAACACTTTTACGAACACAATATAAGTTTTTTTCTAGCTAGAATTGAATTTTGTTTCAAATTTAAAGCTAAGTCTGAGACTTTAAATAAATATATTTTCGATTATTTTATGGAAAGGTAACATTCTGTTATTATTTACATTATATTCTCATTACAAATATGCTCTATTTATTATAATGTATTATATATAAATATAGTATACTCTTATTATTTAATACATTTCATTCCTATATTTATATTGTATTACTCTTTTTCATTTCAAGGGGGGGCACCAAAAAAGGTACCGTACCTTGCGCCAATTATGCTCACTACGCCACGGTTAGAATGTCAGCCACAACCTACTTTAACAATATTAAGAGCTCGATAATTTCATCTTTCTTAATTAAGTTAATTAGTATGAAAATACGCTATCATATATGTATATACATTTGTTATTTTTACTAACGACACTTAAATTTATTTTTAAATATAAATACATTTTACTTCCTTTTTGTTATAGTTTAATTTAAAATGATTTCATATTTACTAGAAATTTATTAGTAGGCAATAAACAAATGAAAGATTTTTTTCTTAAAATTGGCAGTCCCTTTGACTCACAATGAGATTTAAAAATGGTATGATAGCTTCTAAGTTTGACGACCATTGATGTCATGAACATTATGGGAAGGACCATATCTTATTCTAGTATAGAAAATACATAATTCAAACAAACGACAAACTAAAAAAAATGTTTTTAGTTTGTCTCGTTAAAACAAACTAAATTATTTTTTAGTATATAATTTTACGCAATGTTTACAATGATTGTGCTCTGTAACAGTAAAATTTACAAAGTTTCTTTTTATATTGTAAATTTATGAATTTTTTGTTGTGAAAATTTTCAGGAATCACAAACCCCAACCTAATGTAATAAACTAACCAACTCTTTGTTTTTACTAAAGTTTTAACCGTAGTAGTTTTCATTTTTAAATGCTAAAATTCTATTTATAAGTGTGAAGAAAGTCTTTCTCATTAATTTAGACCCGATGATACATTTTATTTCATTAGAACTAACCACTTCATTTCAATAAATTTATAGCAAACTATTCAGAAAATTCACATATTCCTTCTCACAAGAGCATGTAATCAATTCCATGAATACTTTTTTAATATCGATAGTGTGCACCACAGTAAATCAAAAATTCGACACTATACTCAGACCGAATCAGAAATTGCTTTTTCAGAACTATTGCCCAAGATGAAATCAAATTTCAGCTTTCAGTTTCATGAATAAATTGAAATTAAGTTTTACAAATATATTTATCTTCAAATCGCATTATGGAGGAATCAGATTAAGAAGTATAGGCATCGCCAATTTTTTCAGACTGTTTTAAAATGGCAAAAAATATATATATAGTTGAACTACATATTTTACCAGCATTTAAGAATTGTCTTACATTAGCGTTCAAAATTAAGATGATTTTCAGATTTGGTCAATTATCTTCAGAATGCTTTTACTGATATTAATAAAATTTGATATGTACATATGTGGATACATTGCAATGCAAATAACCCCATGCAACAGTTATAAAACACAGACATGATCGTGCGGAATACTCATTGGAGTTTAACACATTGACTGCCAGTCTCTAGAGATGGGGTTGATAGTTAATGCCTTGACATCGAAGTAGATTGTACCCAGAAGCCAACATACTAATAATTGGAAATATGATTTAAAATTATTAATGAAATATTATTATTTTATATCTGTAAATTAAATATTTACAGATAGTTTCTAATCATATCTCCATGCCAATACCAGCAGAAATACCCTACAAGCATTGCTAGATAAACTAGAGAATGAACAATCAAAAGTGGATTCCGCGCCAGCGAGTGACTGGCTACTAAGACATTACCACACATCACGTGCTGGCGCGTGATTGGCTTCAGCAATATCGCCAAGCTACGCGTCAAGCCACGCCACTCAAGCAGTCAATGTGTTAAAGCATGCAACAGAGGCTACAGAATAGAACAAAAAAATGATTAATTGGAGGTATGATCCTTTCTTACAAATATACTTGCCTCGCGACGTGATTTCATATTTGAAATAAAGCAGTTTCCTGTGGCAGTTGGTCCCACTCGTTCAGCAACGCTGTTTTCGAGGATCGCTGGATATTTCTAAGACGTGGGATGCTAGTTGCATGTGGGGGAGGGAGTTTATAGGGTTGTAGTCTGGAGATTGTGTAGAACAATCCATCCAGCGAATATCTTCCCTTTCTGGAAACTCGTTGACCAGAAGAACTGTATATGGTTTCAAGTTATGGTCCATTAAAATGAACTCAGCGCCAACTGCGCCCCTGAAAAACTGAGCATATAACTCCAAGTCCTCATCCCTATACATACCAGCAGTCACACTGCCTCTGTCAAAGGCATGGAGGGATGTGCGGCTATTTAACATGACGAATAACCATACCATTAAATCTTTGCTGCCATAATGGTCCATTTCGTACTAATTGGAAGACAGGTATCGGGTCAATGGTTCCCTCCACATGAACGAACGGCTACTTATTGATCCATACTTTAATCTCTATGCTCTCTGCGCCATGCTAAACGAAGTCTCAATTGTGTGGACGTGAGTGGGCCACAAATCGCAGTTCTTTATATAAGCAATCCTCTCTTCTCAAAGTCTTCTGGAAACAATTCCCGTAAAACTTGGGTTCCTGTGGCTGTATGTAAGTCACAAGAGAGATGAAAAGCTGTAGCATCCCCATTACGCCTCGCTAGAATAGGAAAATTATGATCATCGTCAATTAAAATTTCAAAAGACACAACTAAATAAGTTAAAATATAACTTAATTACAAATTTTAATAAAGATATCAATGTAAGTTAAAGAGCCCTAAATTTTTGATTATTTTGTGTGGTTTGTCGCTTAATGATCATTTTATACACACAAGGGCTAATCAGGCCAGGACCTACAGTTTAAAGTTGATTCTTAACCAGACAAAATGTTGTCTTTCAATTTCAGTTACATGTGTCCTAACTTGAATTTTTTTCAACAAAAAGTAAATTAAAAAAATATAGAAAATCCCTCATAAAAATTCTGTTTGTTTACAATTTATCAAGTGTACACAATTTTCTAATGTACAATCTTTATGTTGAATAATGCTATTTTCCAGTTAATAGTGCTATTTGGTGGATTAAAATGAAATTTATTTATACATATTATTCTTTGCCACATGATTCCCATTTGAAATAAATTATCCTTATGAAGAGCATTTCTTTATGAAGAGAAACGTTATACTCAATGCAAGTTTTTAGTGAAAATTTGTAAAGATCATAGTTAACACATTTAGATGCAATCAAGAGTATAAAAAGATGGAGATTTGTACACTGAATACAATAAATTAAAACGTTTGCAATCATTCATTTACAAAAAGGAAAAAATGCAGTTACATACTTAGACATTTATCTAGATAAAATGCTCTCAAAGAAACTTCAATCATAACATTGAAAAGCAAAATGACCTGTTTTTTTTTTTTTTTTTTTTTATAAATGTATTAACTAACAAATTAATAATGTGAAATATTGTTTATAAATTCACAATTGCAGGATGCGTTTCCTAAAGGAATTAATTATCATGAACATTTTTCATGTTGATTTCCACAATTTTTCAGTCTTTTTATGGGTTATTCAAGAAATTAGCTTATCTACAATGCACTAAGTTTCTTTACATAACCAGAACTGACTATGTGAAGAAATTAAGTGAAATGTTTCAATGAAACCAGTTAATTTAACAGATTATCAAAATAGATGAAATTATTTTTGTGCCACTTTTCTTCATAATATTTTAGTTAACATAAGCAATTTTCTGTTCCCATTCTTTAACATGTATACGAAATTGGATAAATATTTTATTAAATTCCATTTTTTTTACATGGAAATAAGTCAGAAAAATTTGTTATAATTATCAAATATACATAAAGTTATAGCCTTTTGTTTTACTTCAATGCATGACTAATATATTTTGAAGTTTTGTGTAAATACAGGGGAATTGGAAATGCATTGGAAAAGATAAGGCAGATTTTAGAGGGAAATCTTCGGTCAACTTAACAAAAATCTTGACAAGATAATTTAAAATTTTCTTAAAGATTGACATCAAAATGAATAATTTAACCCAAATTTTATACATATAGTTTTCTTATTTACAAAATTATAAAATGTACAAAATCTTAACACAGAAAACAAAGTAATAATTTCCTAAAATGAGATTTTAATATACAACAAATAATAATCTTTTGCAAATTGGAGGTAAATTAGTATTAAACAATCAAGCTAATTATAGCTTTAAACTCTTCCATTTACATGCTCTTAAACACAATAAAATAATGGTATTTCGATTTTTGTATGATTTCCGATTATGAAATACTTTTTCATATCAATCAAATATTTCCATCCATTATTTTTGGAAAATTTTATATTAACAGAGGGCTTTATTCACTATAATAAACAATGAATAACATTTTTCCTATACCATCAATATCCATCAAATAATTCATTATTCAAAGATGTATCTATACTTGCTACTCTAATACTTTGAAAATTCTAATAAATAAGGATATGTAGGAGAAAATTTATTGTTCTTATGTATAAATTAAATATTTGTACAAAAATATTTTATTAAAATATTAGTACAAAAATGTTTTATTAAGCACATTTTAAGATTATTAAGTAATACTTAATTAAATTTTGTAATGAAATACTAATTACCTAGGTAATTAGACAGTAAAGCTACTTCATTAAAATATACGAACAAAAAATAATGATAAGTTTTAAAAATATATAATTACAAGTTAGAAGAATTTCCTATATATCAAACAAAAATAACAGAAACTGTTAGCTTCCAACTGTAATCCATTTGTAAAATTTTGAGCAATATGAATATTTATCTGTGAGGCAAGTAATTTGTGACTGTGTTAAAATAAACCAGTGCACCATATTAAGAAATATGTAGCATATCATAAAAATAAGAATAACTTCACAACAGCATAAAAAATTAACTTTATTTAACAAATTAAAACAAACAAAATAATATTGAAGTCGATTTCATAGATTAAAATAATTTAACAATTATTTACAACAAAAATATAAATATAATAGTAAAAAATTTCATTATAAAACAAGTATAATACAGTTCATAATATTTTACAAAATTAAAGTAAATGATCCTTTGGATAAAACTGTATGATCGATTGTAAAATCAATACTAAAAACTAAAGGTTAATATTTTCAGAACCATTAAAACAAACAGTAAGGCACAATTTGAATGTTAAGAGATTTTATACATATTCAAGCTCAAGTTTCTTTCATACAAGCATTTTGCATGTGTCCCTGAAACATATATATACAATTTTATGACATTTTAGACCATTAACTAGTGTCAAATACACATGTTATTTAAATTATAAGGTATTCTCTACACCTCGAACTAATCGCCCTCTCACTTGCCAGATATACTGAAACAAAAGAAATATGCATTAAAAATTGTAAGATTATTTTGAAAAAGTAAACTTATCCTTAGAAAATTTTATTGATAACATATTTCAAGCAAGAAAATTTAATGTATAACAATAAAAATAACACAAGTTAATAAAATCTGAATAAGAGAAATATAATGATATTAAATCAGACATGAACTTCAACCACTGTTTAATACACCAAAATGAATTGATAAAGCAGTTTTTAGGTAAGTGTACAGGATAATAGAAAACAATAGTACAACTACAGTTATAATATGAATATTTCAATTTTTTTATAAAACACTTATTCTCACAAAAGCAGAATCATAAATGTGTAAAAACGAACAAATGACATGCAACACAAAAAAAAAATGTATCTCTTTTGAAATAGCAATATTATCTATAAAAAAGTGAGGAAAACAAATCTTATTAGAGTTGTTTCTCCACAAGTTAATGACCTATAGAAATCAATTAACCATTTAAATAAGAACACCACTCAATGTATTTTTGATACTGATGTTATAATAAAATTAAATACAACTGTTTTGTCTTTGTATGAAAATACTATTGGCCCATAATATATATATATATATATATATTTTGTCAAAATGAGTTTATGTTATTTATGGCATCAATTAAAAGTTTAAGTATACAAGATTTTTTCTTAATAACTACAGATGAATTGCTATTTACTACTGAACTTTATTCAGAAATTCCTAGAGAAAATTAGCAAATTTTATACAGAAGTATACACAGCACAGAGATTAGAGAAATGACTTTTAGTTCATACAAAAAGAATGTGCAACAACATTTACTGATGCACTAAATCAAGAGCATTACACTTAATACATGATCTACAATTATGTCAGCCTTCACTTCTACAGCAGTTAAAAGAAAAATCATGACTGTTTTAATAACACATGTGGTTGTCAATAACTAAATAGATAATTGTTTCAATTATGAAACAGATAATGAAGATATACAATATTATTTTATAACAAATTCAGATTACACTAAATGTGAAGCAGTTTAAAAATTATACTCCTTCCATCCCAAATTAGTTGCTACATTTAAGTCGAAAATTTTGTCCCAGATTAGTTGCTGCATTTCAAGTGGGTGGAGTCATAAATAACTTCTGATGCAGTTTAGTAAATAGCTACCAGTAAAATTATAATACAAAAGATGGATGGAACTTGCAACAACAATGTCAACCTCCAAATAGTCCTGATTTCATTGTACTTGATCTCGTGTTTTTTAACGCAATTCAGTCAATGCAACATCAGATGCCCACAAAGAATATTGACAACTTAATTGATGCTGTTGAAGTCGCTTTCCAAAATATAGAAGTAGAAAAGCTTGACAATGTATTTTTAACTTTACAAACATGTATGGAAAACAGTATGATGTCAGGCAGAGGCAACTCGTACAAAATAACCCATCTCAATAAGGAAAAACTTCGCCGTCAAAATCTTCTTCCGTGAAACCTGGCATGTAAACCCGAAGCTATATTATGTGCAAGAAATTACTTAAACATCAATTAATATTGTTTAATTTGCAATTACAATTATCACAACTTGGTATTTTCAATCTCATTTTTTACATTCCACAAATGTAGCACTTATTTTGAGACAAATTTTTCGAAGCAAATTTACAGGGTTTGCACTTTCTTAAGGCACGCCCCATTTTGTGAGGACTCTACCACCGTTGTGCAAGAAAGATCACTTTCTTCCTAATGAACTCACGATTCATTAGCTATTATAGAATATAGTTTTATGCGATTGTGGGAAGAGTCCTTATAAAATGGGGCGTTTCTTAAGAGTGCTCAAAACTTAGATTTTTTTTTAACTAACTTGGTACTGATTTAAGCAGCGAATGCTTGGTAAGTAAATGTGTTTGATTGATAGCACAGCACCCTGAAATCTCTGAAAAATGTTCAAACAAAACCATAAAATCATGAGAATTAATAATCAGTACAAAAGTATTCAAATGTAGCAACTAATTTGGGACAGAGGGAGTAGCAATCAATTGCAATTAATCATATGCTCCAGTGTTTTGAGAATATTTTGTTAACTTCTAAAAGACTAAGGTGTATATAATATTGACACAGTGTTTCCACTCTTCAACAGCACTGTGTGTACAAGAATACAGCAAAGTGTGCACAAGAATATAACAAACACACTGAAATACTTGAATTATGCTACATTTATACCATGTTAAATGAAATTAATTTTACAATTAGCATATAATCAATTTTTTTTACTATATTTACTTAGTATAGACACAGAAAATGAGATAAACATAACAAAAATAATAATTTTTGATGTGTTATTTTGTGAAAATTTGAACAAAATTACTATTCCACTCAATATAATTCATAAAATCCTCATTACTTTCATTTTTATGATTTGTTATTAATTAAACAGTTTTATAAACAAATTGAATAGCTAGTTATGACATGTCCAAATTCTATGTATATATCTTTAATAATTTTACATTTAAGATATAAATATTACAAAAAATTACGCTTATAACTAAAATTGTATAAAATATAAATTATATAAAATAAATTAAATGCATATTCTTTACTCCTTTATGCATAAGAAGCATATTTTGGTTAAATAAAATTAATAAATTTTATAAACATAATTAGAACCCAATTATAAAAAAAATATTTCATTTTTCAATAAGTTTTTGACGCCATCTAACTCTTACAAATAAAAAAAAAACATAAATTTAAAAGATAATTACAAGGAAATAAAGCCTTATATTACCTTCACATCATCCAGTTCTAAACCTCGTTTCTTAGCAACCTCAAGTATTTCATTTGCAGCTCTTTCTTGTGTTGTACCTTTGACGTTGATATAATCACAATCAGAAGAAGCATAATGGCAAGATATTGCCTACAATATTTCAATTTTATTTTATTATACCTCCACACTATACATAAAAATTCTTTAATGTTCAACAATTTTTTTTTATTTTCATACAAAAAAAAAACAATATCTAAACAAATAAGAAATACGCAAAAATACAAATGAAAAACCTTGAGAATATATTTCTTAAACATATTTATTCTAATATATATATATATATATATATATATATATATATATATATATATATA